>VBVQ01004441.1:0-14749 GCA_011636635.1 Tetramorium simillimum | reverse complement strand
GTTTTAATATGTGTTTTCTATATATGTATATTGACTTTTTTAAAAGTTCTTCATATTATAGGATATGTATAAAATTATAAATAGAATTCCATTGCAAATTATAGATCATTGGAAAGTGGGCTGCAGTGTAAAAAAATGATGTCTACTTAACCAGTATATTAAAAGCTTGGAAATTTATATTAAGCGTGAGCATAATTGTGTTTTAAAAACTGATAATTTAAATAAATTATTTTAATTTGTTACTAAATTGTTTACTGTTAAAAGCATATATTTCATTGAAACTCACTGTTCAGACTTTCGTCTATAATCGATTATCTTTCGTTACCTGTGTCTGTCCTAATAAAAATAAACGTGGTCCAAAAAAAAACATTTTCCAACTTTAATTTATTTAATTAGTGGACTGTGATTTTCATTTTTCATTATTATATTAATTGGATTTATTAAGAATTCTATTGAAAAAATTTATAAATAGTAAAAGATTTTTAATTTAATAAAAAAAATTTTTTAATTCTAAAATTAAAATTAACATTTAGATTTTGATTAATTTATAATATGAATATTGTCAGTTATAGGTATAATCTTTTCTTTAGGCATTCGGTGAAAAAAATGATGTTACAAGATTGCAAAGCTTGGGTTCTTTTCTTCTTTCCTTATGTTAATTATTAATTGAATTAATCCGACAGTCGCAATTTCTTTACCTGTTTCTTCTTACTTTCACATACTTTCTTATATCTTTACATAATTACAAAGACAAGGTCTGCATATATATAAATATGAAATACTTAATAAATCTTATATTTTATATACTCTTTGCACCAAATAATATCGCGATGTTCGCGAATATTACATATGGAAGGAGGGAAACATTTAATATACGTAAAAGCACATTAATTGTGATCACACATCCATTTACTATTCCAAAAACATCTTTGGTATCTCCCTGGGCTGCGGCACATAATACTGATGTGATCTGTCATTAATTAATCAGGCAGGAAGTACAATTGTTCCGGATTTTCTATTTACACTGGACAATTAAGACTTTCATAAGGAACACGCATTGAATTAAATATTTTTAGGCATGTACTCTGAATAACATTTTTCCCGGTATCAACAAGTTCGTCATATAGCATTCGGAATAAACGGAATTTCAGACGACTAGTTCTCCATACCGGATATACGATCACAAAAGTACGCTACATCGCGTTCATCGTTCGTAGTTCATTTCAAGTAGAGCTTCTTTGGATTGCGTCTCGCATCGTTAAATCTTTATATGCGATATCCTTTTCGATTTCGGATATCGTCCATGCTACAACTGCAAAATGGAAATGCATAACGGTTGTAAGGTTCTCAGTCTACATTTATTGTTAAAATTTTATCATTCTAAGCAATAGCTTGATACCTCTCAATACATTTACGTTCCGTCGATTAAAAATTTCTTATCGATATGTGTCTAAGTACGTAACACAAGATGTACATTCTTTTAGTTTATATCTTGCCTCTCTTCAATGCAAACTTGGCTACGGAATTATTAAACTATTAAATTGATTATTAAAATCAGCCTCTCTAAATTCCTCCTATTAAATGTCTTGGCAAACTGAATTTGCGAATACTGATTTGTAGAAGAGTTCTACGAAAAAGTTCCACAATCTCGCACAAAAATATTGCGGTCATGTCGTTATCGTTATCGTCGTAGAAATATTTCTGTTCTCAAAAGTTACAATTTAATCAATAAGTTATTTGGATAAAATACAGATAAAAGATTCTATAATCAGCTGATCACTAGAATGCCAAAAGTACACGTACAAGTGTATACTCTTCGTATACCGCACTTAGGGATATTATCAAGTCGATTTCTCAATTTGTTTTCAATAACCAATTTAGTTGTCATTATTCTACACTAATGCATGCCATAAAGGCTGTTTTGAGACATAAGTGCAACAGCATAAGCATTTTAGCCGTAAAATAGCCAACATATAGTCTGTTAAATAATATAATGATATATCGGGGAGATATTTTATCGGCCAAAATATACTTATGTTTTTGCACTTATTAAGAAACACATGTAAGTCTCTTGCTACTCGCTATCGTTTCTGAGAATTTGAAAATTTTTACATATAGTTGAATTTAACTTTAAATAAGCTTTAATTTAATCATAAAAATTATTTAAATTCTCAAAAAACGATAATGAATGGTGGAATATTTTGAGAAATATTACATTCTCAAAAAATTTGAAATATATTTGAAAAACAAATGTGTCTTCGAAATTACAAAACTTTTATTTAAAAAGTTTCTTCGCTATTATTGTTTCATCGTTTAGAAACGTAAAAGTCGATCTTTTTCAGGATGTTTCATCCTCTAAACATGTGCGTAAAAACACCACTATAAGAGAACACGTATCTCTTATATTTTGATCTAGATTATCACATATTTATGTTTCTTTGTTAGAGAATTAATGCCTTTAATGCGCATCAGTGTAGAATAATCAAGCGACCGAATTCGCTGTAAGGCCCGTATTTTGCATGCATATGCGCTTGTAGCCAATAGAATGGAATTTCGCATTTGTACGAAATGCTTCGGATACACTCGTTAAGCGACACCAATCGCTGGACGAGGAGGGACGGATGTCTTGCGATAGTTACCTTAGCTTACAGCTCCTGGCTCATTATTGCAGCCATATTGGATTATGACATTAGACGCGAGAGATCACATTTATGATATGAAATCATATATTATAGATCACATTCATAGAAGCGATTTATTCATGCAATGTAATTGAAATAAATTAGTTTTTTTACACATGCTACTATTGGCGTTTAATAAGATAAGCTTATAAGAGATGGCGGATTTTCTTTTCAATTCATGAAATAACTGTAAATCCTAATCTGAATCACCTATTTTTGTTGAAAACAATAAAAAGAGCATTTACATTAAATTACATAATTATTAATTCTCGCCTGACTTATCTCATCCTATTGTGTAGTTGTGTATTAATCTGGCGGTATTTAAATATATTAACCCATTTTTCTCCTGATTGCCTAAAATATCTCGTGGTATCTAAACATGAAGGAAAAATAAAATAAACGATATCTAACGCTTTGACGATTCAACAGAGATTGATCTGAATAAATATCTTAATATCCGCTAGACGAGAATTAATGAAAAGAGGAGTTTCATGTATCTTTCTTCTGTTTTACCAAATAAAAGTGTGGAGCGTTCGAAAGAAAACTAATTTATTTCGATGAATAGCGCAAGAGAAATATTCATATAATTTTTTCGCCCTTTGTCATAACTCAATATAGCTAGCAGTAAGATCAGAAGTCTTACACATTAGCGGTATTCTCCGAGATGCGACAATATGGTGTCAACGAAGCGTCCTCGATAAAGTGATATCGAGAAGGAAGAGACTTAGGCACGATAGGTCGCACAATGTCGGAGTTGCGGGAGACGCTGGAGAGGTCACCTTGTCCCTTATTCGACGCTATCTACGACCGCGCTGTCGTCCAAAGTGTGGAGCCAGTTGAAAATCATCATGTTCCTTTCATACTTGGACAGCTGATTTCCGCGTTCCCTCTCGACGTCCCGCACTGTCAACGCGTGATTCCGCTCCTTCCGCCCGATCAGGGAAGCGCCAGGAACTCCGGCGGTCGTACCGGGCACCAGCAAAGTGGCTCCGTGAGAGCTTTGCGCCGCTGTGGCCGCCGCTTCTAGCTGGTCTAGATTAAATTCACTTTGCGACAGGCGCTCCAAAGCGCGGTACGTGGTCAATAGCCTAATAGAACATGAATGAAACACTTTACTTCTGCCTATTTCGTATTGAAATTCGAAACGGCGCGACTTAATAATCTTAAAACGCGTTTCGAGTTGTCCTCAATTACAAGGGAACGTACATAAGTCTAATCCCAATTTTAAAGTTTAAATAAAAGTTGATTTACATTAATCTACAACATTTATAAAAAGATACATGTCTCTTATTTTCATTATATTATCAAGTAATCGAAACTCCTTAAAATCGGGAAAGGACACTTACATGTGTTTCCTCTTTAGACGCAAAATTTAATTGCAGGTAAGAATAATCAAGATATAGCTTGCTCCGGATAGAAAAATTAAAATTTGTTAAATATCCATTTTACAGCTAATAAAGAGATAAATAAATGTTCCGTTTCTTCCTTTTTATTCCAAAAAATTGTATCCAAAAATTATATCCGCGTATATATATTTTGAACATAGGGCAGAAGGAAAAAGAAAGACTTCATCGTCTACCAACCTTCGTCGTATGTAGTTCTGTCGGACTTTCTTATTGACGGACCTAACGAGGTCCGCTCCGGTGAAGGGCACGGGTGGTGGCGGCGGTGCCGGTGGTTGCGGTGGTAGCTGCGGCACCGATTGAGCGTTTGAAGAAGACTGCTGCGATTGCGGCTGCTGCGACTGCGACTGTTGCTGCTGCTGAAGCTGCTGTGGCTCCTGCGCGGTTCCCCCATGCGGGCTGGGAAGCTGAGACGTACTGGCCACGGGTTCGCCCACGGCGACCCAGGTGCTGCAGGACCTCGAAGCGTGGTCGAGCCTCGCGTGCTCCAGCAGCAGGGTGTTACGTTGGGCAGTGTCGAGAGCCAGTGCGGACACCGCCGTTCGTAGGCCACCGGCCCCAGCCGCGTCCGGGTTGGGAAGCTGCGACACGTCGCTCGTGCTAAAGCTCTTACGCAATCCCAATGCCGACGACAGGACGCCGCAGCTGCGGATCAGCTCGTTCTCCTCCTCGAACCACAATATCTCGGGAATGTCCGCCGGCCTGACGCAAAATGCATACGATAAGTAAATAACTCGATACGAGACAATTCTCTTCAGCGTGCATGAGTGGAAATTGTATTACGAACCTGTTACCCTGAATCTGTCGGGAGTCCGGTTTTGGTGAGGGCCCCCGGCCGGTGAGCTGCGCGTCGCTGTAGGACTTGAAAGTGACCAACCTGTTGGCGCTACGCAGATCGCTGGCGATCGACGACACGCTGAAGAGCGACAGGTCGGTGGTGACGCTCTCGTGACTCGGCGAGCGCAGCATCCGCGAGGTGACTTGCAGGGCTGGGCATTGCGTGATCGACAGACCGCCGCTGCCACCGCCGCCGCCGCCGCCGCCGCCGCCACCGCCACTGTCAATGCCGCTGTCGCAGCATTGCGCGCACATGACCGTGGGTATCGGCGAGGCTGACTTTGTTTCACTCTCGGACATTTTGCACTTGTTCGTACTCGACGTCCGTTTTTCTATCTATTTATCTTCCTCTCTATCGCACGGCACTTCGACCGTTCCGATTTCTTCCACGGTAGCTCACTCTGCTAGCTTATGTCATGCCGAATGTCCGACGCTTCTTCTCCGTTTCCAGAGGAACAACTGTATGTGATACACAGGGGACAGCTTAGAGATGAAGATGACAAAATCAGGATAAGAAAAAATTCATTTTTAAACAGAAACCTTTCCAAGAAGCATTTAAGGGTTCTGTCTTATTACAGCGGCCATGTTTGATTATAATATTAGAAGGAAAAAATCCTATCAATCGTTTTCTAGTATCATGTACAAATGAAAACCATTATTTTCTTTATTATTAATATGATAGAATAGATTAAATACATTAAAAACTCAATTTTTCAAACATTCCTTCAATAATAGCTATATAATTTTGTCCTCTACAGCTAATAAAAACTAATCTCATAATATATTGTTCCATAAACATTACAGTATTTATTAAGTCGCAAGCTGAAAAGAAAATTATTGGCGCATACATACATTACAAACTTACTTCATCAATCAGATCTGATATGTGTGATAAAACTTATTTTGATAAATATGTTATAAATATAAATTACAACTTTTTATTTCCACGTCATAATTAAATATGCTGTGACCAGAAGTGTCAGCTAGCTTTTGTAAGAAGCCACATACTATTATTGTAATTTTATTTTAATGAAATATGTATAAAGGTGAATTTATATTTATAGCCTGGAAAGATAATTATGGTGAGACTGTAATGTTAATAGATATTATAGATTACACATGATACCACACACATGTAGCGGATTAATATGGAGATGGAGAAATTATTATCTAATCACAAGTCCTTGATCTAATCTAGAGCTGGAGTATGCAGGTAAGGTGCTAAACGCCTTGCAACGTCGTCACCACGTAGGCGTGGTGAGGTATATTCCGTCTCGCGATGTATACGCCTATGACTTGTACGATAAGAGA
This sequence comes from Tetramorium simillimum, assembly GCA_011636635.1. NCBI lineage: Eukaryota > Metazoa > Arthropoda > Insecta > Hymenoptera > Formicidae > Tetramorium > Tetramorium simillimum. The sequence goes on along the minus strand of VBVQ01004441.1, from coordinate 8,517 downwards.
AAGCGAAAGCATATTTAGCATCGATATTAACTTTTTTTTTAATCAGAGTATTATGTAATAAATATGTCAAAAAATATTTCAACTTTTTAATATTACATTTTTATTTCTTAAACAAACTTTTAAATATAACATATAACAATTTTCAAATATTACATACATACGTCGATTGCACAACGCTCTATTTTTCGTGAGTATATTTTTTACGCAATTGAAGCAAGCTTATTTACATAAAATAGAAATGGACTCTTTATCTTTCTTAAAATAATATTCTTGAAGTGAGTTTTAATTATTAAAATACGTATCTAATGTCTAATATTGAGAAAGTGCAACAGACAATTTTTCCTAAGAATTTTTTTCTAAAGTACAATCAACAAATTTTTAAAGAATCTACCGTCAAAATTAATTTTTCAAAATTATAAACAGATTTTTAAAATTATCAATATTTAAGTTGATGATAAATATACGACATATGAATTTTACTATTATATCATTTTCCCTCCTCCTTTCTTTCTCCCCCTTTCTCTGCCTATCTATTTCTATCTCTATCTTAGAATCGATTAACTATAACCTGTGCTAACTTTTTTTTCTCTCCTTTCTATATTATAAAAAAGAATAATTTCTAAGTTGGAGCTAGCTAAGGATTAAGTATCGTTGCAACTGATGTATAGGCATCAACATATGTAGCTGCGTAATCGATAATTATGTATTTCCCTGAAGTCAAGGTTCAAGAACTTTTCCCAAGATTGATATTTCGATCTCCACCTTCATCAGCCAGATATCGACTTTCGCGGTCATTAGTGTGTCACGCGTGTCACCTGGCGCAAATCGAATACATTATCATATGTTTTCCAATCAGCAAATTTCTCTCTCTATCATCTTTGATTAAAGATACTTAGAAAGTTACTAGCCTTTGACGCATGTTAGAAATGTTCTACACAAGAGAACACTGTATAGAAAAGAATAATATATGAAGACGTATGCTGGAACGCTACGTGGTAGTCTTGAAAAATTGAAAATATTCGAAGTTTTCGAATTTTTCAGAGAAACATTATGGAAGAAATGTCAATTCTGATAAACGCAAAATTCACAGAAAACTTTTCATTATGATTATTTGAACTACTCATATTTACTCCAGTGTGTTCAAATATACTTTCCATTAAATCATTTACTTTCCATTAAATGTGAAGGATAATAGAAAAGAAATAGACATTCTTCAATTCTTTCTCGATTTAACATTGAATTTTTTCACACTTTTGAAAAAACTCTGTTTTAATTTTCAATTTTCAACTCAACCTCTCCATCGCGATATTTTTCTAGCTTGTCCTCATTAACAGAAATACGCAAGTATAAATTATACTTGCCTTCGCAGCAGTTTCCCGCAAACTAGGCATAATCATAAGCTAACTGTTATGGTAGCGCAACTGCGCGTTACGAGCTGCGCTAATTGAATGGGACTACGGACAATACACGCGTATTCAGCCAATTGATATTTAACTGCGTTAGAATCGCGCTTTCCCTCTCGGGGAGAAATTTTCATCGTGATTACAAAGCGTCGCTTGCGAAAACCTCGTCGTCGTCGAAGGGGAGGCCCCCGATGACGAAGTGAGGAACCGGCGCGGTTCTAAAAATATACGCAGGAATATTCACCACTGTCGGCGCACCTAATGTATCTCGCACTGTCAGCCGCATGACGGCGTGGCTCGCCGTGGTGGCGAGGATGCCGCCGTCGCGAACGGCGTGGTGCCTGTCAGCCGGCTGCGTGGCTCTCACAATCGGCGGAATCAGGAGGCGCAGCCCCTCGGGAGAACGCGCGAACGGCCGCCACGGAATCGCCGCGGCCGTTCGTGGCGGAGAACACGTGAAGGGGAACGACAACCGCACTGTCAACACCCGCCGTTCACGCTCGCGCGTCGAGCGCGAGCTACGTCAACGGGACGACGACGCGATTGTTTCCCCTGGGCTCTACGGTCGTCGATCGTGGCTCGGGCTCGCTCACTGCACAGGCGTCGCTATCGATCGATAGCCGTGCTCTCCTCTAGTTTCGCCGCACCCCCACGCGATTCGGACCTACTCTCGCTAACCGAGCTAACGGCCGATCCGCATCCCTTCTTCATCCCTTATCAGCTGCGTGGGACGCGGACCCGGCCTCGGGGCCCTGAGGCCCTGGGGCCACTCGACGGCGATTTCTTGACTTGCGACGGAAGTCTCTTCATTTTCTATTCATATAATTGTCAAATAAATAATTCTATCTCTAAACCAAATTTATTAATTCGTACCTTTTATTCTGTAACGGTTTAATTGTTTAGATAACTAAGGACTTTGGCTAATTTTAAAAAAGACAAATATTTTTCATAGGAAGAATATAAATTGCATATAATACATAACTATATAATAGTTTATATATATAGTATAATTTGTGTTATATATACATATTTTCATTTGGCTGCAATTTCAAATAACACTTATCATATACATGGCGTATATTATAAACTCAACAGTATAGTTTACTCGCACTGTTGAAGTCAGTTGATAAATTAATTTCATTTGTGTTACAAAAAAGTATCATTATATTAATTTACTGTTAATTTAATACTGTTGTCATTTTTTCCTTTCTAATTTCCTTTTCTTCATCATGCATTCAGCAGTGTTTGATGAGAGATTGCTAAAAACTGGTGAGCCAAACTTTCACTATCCATTAAAACGTTCAGCAGCGGATGACACTCATCTGTCCATATATTTCTCGATCAGTTTATATTAAAATACGAAAAGGTCTCCCTTCTGATTGAGTTCCTATGTCGAGAATAATCGCGCGCAAGACATTTCGTGCAGACGAAAGCGGACGTGAACGGCCAGTTGGTCAAACTTAGAGTGGGTGGGCGGATGCACGCGGCGAGGAGACAGGAGAGATGAGAGCTAAATAGAGCCAAAGAGACGAGATGACGCGATTAGCACATATAGCGGGCGCAGGCCGTGGTGTAGTTTAGGGCCTCGGCTTCTCTTAGTTGGCGACGGTGTCTCTCGCGAGGAGGATTCGCCGCCGTGCCGGATCCAACATTACACTCGGCTAAAAGTCCGATTGGTCGGCTAAGATATTCTCACGTCCTCACGAAAAACGGTAAGTTCGTTTTTGTCACGATTTCTACTCACCGGCGGCTCCGAGCTTGCCGTGGCTGTAAAATGTAACGGGCAAGACATTTTCAATTTCACTTACAATAAATAATAATAAACATTAAAGAAATATAATGTGAGGTTCTATCGCTGCGGTTTACTTCACCTACATGAAATTCCATTCCTGTTATCATTGCATTTGAAACGTTTAAACGTTTAATTAGGGAATCCGCTTAATTAGAGAACTCGCAATTGAAAGAAAACGCACTCTTGACCCCGCGTACTCCCTATAAAGTAAAGGCATTTAAGATAATAGCATTAATGCATGTCTCATAGCAAGGTATTGGGAATAATCTATATTCTCATAATGAAGGATTTATTGTTCTATTCTAAACAACTTCATTTACAACCTTTTAATGGAAATATCATTTTCATTAATTGCTTCGAGCCTAATCAATTTAAAAATGAAAAGCTTTTAATATTGACAAAGTTGCTGCAATTCAGACTAATATAATAAAATATAATAAAATAATTCAATTTCCTTCGAAAGAATTTTAAGCGCTAAATCTTTGGGGTTTTAAGATTTTGAATTTATGAGATAAAAATAACAATGGCAAAAGACCATATTATTTAATAGCGATTTAATATTTTGTGTATTTTACTAATTTAAAATAATTTAAATTATTTTCTAAATAATTTATATTATTATCTAAATGCAATATTTCATAAACTGTTTTTAAGAATGAAAATGACTTACCCTTTCATGCAACTCTTTGATTACGTTGGCTTAAGCTGGGGGAGATCCGATGTGTATAAACGTTTGAACAAGTTTATAAATATCTGTGTTTTTTTTACCAGCGACGATGGCAAGCTCCTCAGAGGGAGACACCGTCAAGCCGACGAACACGAACAAATCAACGACGACTGGAATTAACATTCTCGCATCCACGGAGGGTGCGAGAAAACGACGACGATTAGAATCTCTGACAACGAACTCGGAGATCCCTAAGAAAACGCAGCGACGCGACGAGTCGTGCAACTTCTATGCGTAAGGATATTTATGGCGATTCTGCACGTAATAAACATCTACAATTAATTATCAGCGTATTAAACAATGCATCAGCGACACAGCTAAACAAAGATATTTATTTAAATAAAGGAAAAATTTTGATTACGCGAAAAAGAAAAAATGTTTTCACAATTTTTTAACTAGCCGCAGTAAATTGTATAAACATTTTTTAAATTTTAAATACATATTTAGAACAAAGCAAAAAAAATTCGAAGAAATAAACCAGAGAAATAAATATATCACTTTAATAATAACTATAGAAATATCTACTTTCCGGTATAAAAATTTGACAAATTTCAGATTTATTTTTTTTATAAATTTAAAAACTTGTACGTTTTAATTGAAGCAAAATATTATGGCAATTATTACGCTAATAATCTTTCGTATTTAGCTAAATTTTATGATTCGTGTTCAAAGAAAAGAATATAAACTTGGTTCAATCAATCAAAGAATATTATATGAAATAAATTAAATGTTTTAATATATGATGCACTTTCTTTCTTCATCCTCAGTGAAGCAACCAACGAAAGAAGGGCTGAGCATGTAGAAGATAAAAGGGACTCATCATTGCCACGTCTGAAAAAGAAAGATCAGACTGTGCCAATAAATCCGCAAGATGTTAGAATGTCACGGTCTTGCGAGGCAGGCGTGGGAAGAAGCGATGCGACCAGATTGAGGAAAACGATACAGTGGCTCGAGGAGGGAGCGCGAAGGCTACGCGAGGATCTGGCGAACGTGCGTACAGAATTACACGAAGAGCGAAGGGCCGCAAAAATTGCGAAGAGGGAGTTCGAAACTGCCCTTAGAGAAGCCAGATTTGCTGAGGCTGCCAAGTATCAGCCGATCATTGCCGAGCTAAAAACTAGGTAAGATACATCTTTACGAATCTGAAGCTTCGTGTCCTAAGTCTTTTATTTCTCACGGCCATTTCAATTCTCAAGTCTAAAGTTCCGTGCCTTAGTAGACAACTGATCAATTTATAATTTCCGAAACTTGAATTCCGAGGATTGTGCAATTAGCGTAATTGAAACAATACTGATATTTTCTTTCAGGATCGTTCAATCTGTGTCGCCGTCGCCGTCGCCGCCGTTCAAATTGGATCCCGTGAAAGACGAGAGTCACAAGCATGAATTGTCAACTCTCAGAAAACGCTTAATTGAAGCGGAGGGTACAATACGAAAACTCGAACAATTGGTGAAATCGCAAGCGAACACTGCTCGCAACACCAATGGTACTTCTTCCTACGGCGATGCGCGCCGTCTGGAAGCGGAAATACGAAATCTTCGCGTAGAAAACGAGAAACTCGAAGAAAAATTACGTGTAAGAAATCTTTAAATTTTTTCAATTTTAGAGAAAGATTTTTAAACTTAAATTTAGAAATTATATTAATTAATTTTAATAGGTAGATATAGATTGCTTTAGTAATAAATATAAAAATATCTATGGTACTCTCTATTTTAACAAACTTGACATTCATTTTTCTCTACTAAGAATTTAATTGGATTGATTTTTTAATTTATAAGTTTTGAGTAAATGTTTTTTCAAAATACATTATTACTAGATATTATCTATGATACATCTTCATTTCATTTATCTCTTGCTTAAAAGAGACATTTTTACGTTTAGATTGCTCTAAATGCCGAGAAAACTCGTATCGCTGAGATACGAGCTCAACGGGAGAATCACGAAGCCGAACTTTCCGCATTACGAAAATCACTTCGCAGCGAAGCTATAAAAATGGTAAGAGCATAGTTTAGATATCGGAAGTATCAATAGCGCTGTCATTAAATAGCTTAATGGCTCTTAATAATTATACGGCCGTGACGTTAGGCTCGAAGGTAGGAACGGGGAGTCGTAATATCGCTCCGAGGGCGATTCACCACTCAGGCACGTAAAAATATCCTCCTTCACGAATGCGAGAGCGCTAGCGTCAGCACGAGACTCCTCGAAGATGCTTATTAAAAAATTATGCCCTGCGGTATTGGTCCGCACTAACTAGGAAAGAGTCTGTCCATGATGCAGCAGTGCGCTCCGGCAGCTTATTCGGACAAAAGTTTTACCGACACGGCCAACGGTTTGCCATAGCATCGACGAAAAAGAATACCCTCGCTATGCGATTACCCAAAATGGTCACGAGTTTCCCACGCTATTCTTGGGCTCCGGAATTTCGATGTGATTCAACAATTTGCAAATTGCAAGGTAGATTGCACGTGCAGCAACGAATACGAAAAATTGCATCCTCTCGAAATGTTGGTTTAAATAATCAACTTTTCAATTTAATCCTTTCAATGCTGATACGGCGATAATCACTCGACGATAATCGCTATATAAATATCATGGATTTTTATGGAAGTGGAAAAAATTTGATCGTTTTTTTTATTTTATTATTTCAAATACGCCGAAATAAAAAAAAAAGTACTTTCGATAATTTCCTTCAATCATTTCCTTCTTGAATTAAATGGGATTAAGATTTCTCTTCTTTTGATGTACCATGATACAAATTACCAATATAATTTTGTTTTGTATTTAATTTTATTTGTAAAATGGATCGTCAATTGCATGTGATGAACGAAAACTCGGATCGAATGATTTATTCTAAGCCGTGTCTAACGTCTGTCGCTACCGCGTCCAAGTCCGCATCGACTGCTATATTTAATTCGAAGATATTTATTCGTATTCATCGGCTCGCCGTGTAGGCTTGAGAAGGCACTTCCCGCTTCCTAGCATGCCACATTGCGGTCAAAATCGTGCAGTGATGTTGCCTACCGCATTGCCGGCGCGCGCGAGCTAATACGATCGCGACCTGATTCTTGGCGAACAGCCAAATATCAAAGATAACAAAAAGAGACCACGGCGGATTGGCATTTTGGAGCGAACAAAAATGAAGAGTTATGAATCTCGTCTATTGAATGGAAGCCTAATGAAAATTAATTCCAGGTTTGCGGAGAAGTCTCATCGATTATTAATCTAAGTGATAGTTATTAAAATTAGGAGAGTATAAAATTGCGATAGAATCTTTATGTAATCTATAGTATGCAATGCAAATAGAATGAAGAAACATTGAGAGAAAAATATAGTTAGTTTTGGACCCAATCATAATTTTATAATATTTCTAACACAAAATATGATTAACTTAACTATATGCATCATTATGTTAACCATAAGTCCAAAAGTAATTATACTTTTCTTTCAGTGAATGAAAGCATTCTTCAATGAATCGTTTTCGCGTATTTCAACCAAGCCAAGAATTGAACAAATTCGATACCGAATTGCTTCGAGACGAGTTTGAGGGGATTATCAAGCGGCGCTCGTTTACACATGCACAGCCGTCACGTTCCGATCATAATCCGATCACGGTAAATCATTGATTTAAGACTTCCGGTCGCCTGGAAGGATGATTCATCGTTCTCAGAAGTCGCGCTCGGCTATCGCGCGTAACCGGAACAAAATGCACGCGCTTGTACTATACGTGCGAACGCCCGTGACCGCTTAGGGATATCGACGGCGGCGGATAACGCGCGCGGCGTTTCTCCCATCCCACACCTGTACAGACAAGGTGAAGGCAAAAAGGCCCCCGGGGCCTGACAAGCCTGACTTGAGCACGGTGGGACGAGGTGAGAGCCTCGAAAGCGGTACGAAAGGGACCGATCGCCTGCCCCTCCCCTTCGTCATCGCCGTGTATCCCATTCTTCGTCGCGCGATCGCCGGCGATGTTAATTTTTCTCATTGCAACTTTCGCCACACGTGTCCACGCGCGAGAGATCCGCCGCATTCAAACGAGTTTTGCGAATTTTTGCAGATGGATGAGCTGCGTGGCAAGAGCCGAGAGATTGAGAAGCTGTCGAAGCTCTTGAAACGTCGAAAGTTGGCGCCGGCTGAGCAGGAGACGGTGAGTATCTGCATTTACTGGCGTGTTTCCGCTTCCGCGAGAGAAAAGTCGTGAAAACCCGAGATTCTCTAACGCTACGTAGAGTGTGTTTATTAATAGCTGCGTTTTAGATAAGTCGTGCTCGTGATATTATTTTTATCGAAATCTTTTTTTATTTATAATAAAATTAATAAATTGTAATAAATATATATTACATTTTTTCCCAAGTTTTTAACGAAACTTCGCTATTGAGTATCATAATAAATATAATTTAAGTCGACCTATTCATCTAAATTGAAATTGACAATATTCTTCAAAATTAAACAAGATTTTGCGTTTATAAATTTGTTTCTAAATTTTATTAGAGTCTTTTATTACTTTATTTATCATTACTAACATTGTATCGCAATATTTTCGTTAATGAAAAGATACTTTAATTTTAAACAAGAAACATTACCATAAACATTAAATA
>VBVQ01004440.1:0-14730 GCA_011636635.1 Tetramorium simillimum | reverse complement strand
GAGGGGGGAGTGTTTCTTGAATCACCTGGTCGCACGCATCGACGACGTAACGCGCCCGACTCGCCGCGCGCTCTCTCTCTCTCCCCTTTCCCCGCTCCCTCTCGCCGTCCCACCCGAGACAGGTAAGCGCGCGGATATGTGTACTACGTGCCGATCGTCCGCGAGAACCGACGACGCGACGTCCCTCACGACTAACCGCATGCTCGCGATCTGGGGGGGGGGCCACGCTCAGTGGTGGTGGGCTCGCTTTTTTTTCCCGCCGCCCCGCATCTTTCTTCGTCGCGGCGTCGCGCGTTCCCCTTCGCTCGGCCGGCCAGGTACTCGGGCGCGATGTAACGCGCCCGCGGCCCGGCAGGCGGCGGCACGTGCGGGGGAGAAACTTCCTAGGCCGCCGGAGATCGGCGGAAATCGACGGGAACCGCGGGCGACGGAGGATAATCGCGGGGCGCCATCTGAGTCCACTTCCGCCTCGCGGAATCCTCTGCTCGCACGATTCTTTTTTTTCATTTATCGTCGACGAGACCGCTCCCCCGAGACGTTCCTCGGGACGACTTCGGCGATTAGGTTTAATCAAACTTCGATGAATAACTCAAACTTCGATGAATTAATCAAACTTTAGTCGAAGTCACTTTCGGATCGCGACTCGACTAGCGTCGATAAGCAAAATTTCTAGCTGTATAATTCCTCATTCGATCTTTTATTTCCCAGGTAGAACAAGAAGTCACAAATGTGTCAAAATGATAACAAAATAACTTTAAAATATCATTATTATGTCATTTTATCGCTATTTTAGCGTTATTTTGATGTCATAATTTTTGTTCGACCTGGGTTTTTTTTTTTTTTTTTTTGGAGGAATTACAAAAAAGGATTGATATTTCTAATCGTGTTCACAAAATATTGTGTTTGTAATAATAAATAAAACTTTGAACTGATATAATCTCAATTAGAGAGAAGCGTCATATGGGCTGTTTTCCAGCTAGGACACACAACATTACACTGAGTTCCACTGTGTAAAGTTCTTGATGGAACAATTCGTACTTAGTTTGAACTGCTAAGACATTAATATATCAAGTGTTATTATATAACTTTATTTTTTAATTAAATTTAAATTATTTTATGTTAAATATATGCGAAAGAAGAGCTTTTACCACACATTAACTATAAAATTTCTTAAAATGTTGGTAACACTCATATGTTTATACGCTTGTACTTTGCTTTTTACCGCGCAGTGTAACTCTGTGTCACAGTTGAAACACTCCGTGTCGCACATAGTGTTATACTGTGTCATCTGTGTAACTTGCTGGAAAACTGCCATGTTAATTTTCGAATACCGAGCAAGGTTGCTATTGCGTAGTTCGATCCATTTTGATGCCTTTTTTCAAATGACTTTAAATAGTATATTTAAGATAAAGATATATATAACATACTTAAGATAAAGGTAAACTACTTAAAGGTAACTTCCCATACAGCACAAAACTCGGCGTTACATTACAGCAATGTTGCAACAAGATTACAATCTTGCAGTAATATTGCTGCAATATAACTGCAAGTTTTGTGCTGTATGGGTTAAAGGTAAACTACTTAAAGATATTTAAAAAGATATATCGAATGATTAAATTATGTAATAAGTTTTGCCCGATATTTGCTGCCAATTTGTTGTTGCCTTGCGCTCGATTTTTATCGTCTGTTAGATCTGTCAGCGAACTTTGACGTCTCCTTCATTTACAAACAGCAAGTTTTGTAAGCAAAACGCAAGCCTAATGAGTACACAGACAGCATTGGTTTTGATACTAAATTTTGATTGAATTTGCTGCCAATTTGCAAATGTATTGTTATCACTTTGCTTAGAAGTATATCAATACATATCTTTGTTACTCCCTCTATCTAACTAACTATTCAAGATGTATCGATTCAGATTAGAATCAGTCATTTATTTGTAACAACTAATCTCTCTTAATTTATGGTTCAATTTAAGTATTTCATATGCAATCTTTTTGGCTAAAAATCATGATTTTTAGCCAAGAAGATTGGATTTATAAAAATTTGTTGCACTAATGATTAACCAAATATAACAAAAATTATCTAAAGCATGCCATTTCCTACAAAAAAATCGTAATCAATGATAGAAATTAACAGAAAAATGAAAAAAGTGATAAGAAAAATTTACTCACTAATATTCATTTTCTAAAAAGTCATTAATATTATACGCAATGTTTTTGGTGTAAATCATTTACATTATACAGTAATTCACTATAAAGAAAGAATACGCTTCGTTTACTGAATAAGCCATAAAATTTGACAACTGATCCCCAAGTAGAACAGGATATCATGATAATATCAAAGTGACGTCAAAGTGACGTCAAAATGACGAGAATATGATTATAAGATTAACCTTTTAATTATTTTTTTGTCATTTTAATATCATTTGAAGTCACTTTGACATTATCATGACTTGCTGTTCTATCTGAGGTCAACTCACCCACCAGTCCCAGTTTCTCCTAATATTTATTCCCGCGTTCGATTCTCTGTCAATGAGAATGGAACGTTCTTGTGATATTCCTCCGAGGAATTAACTTTTCCATCTCATTTCGTAAAACAAGTTTATAAGACTTTTTTTGCCTCTCGAGTCCATTAACAAGATTATCGTTAACTTTTTAATATGAACACTAAACGAATCAATTATCAAATCAATATATTTCTTTTTATTTGCAAAAGACTAAATAACAACTTCAATTTGAACTATGAACTTGAACTTGAGTGTAACTATTGAACTTGAATGTAAGTTTTCTTTACTGAACGAAATATGATATTATAATATATAATGTTAATTTGTTTTTCAAATTGTCATTACTCGATTTCAAAAATTGCACGCGTGATTTGATTCGACTGAACAGTCAAGCTCAATTTAGAGCAAACTTTGTATGAGCTTATCTCTCGGAAAAATACTCCGAATCAAGGCTTAAAATATTAATTCACAAACATTTCGTATAAAAGTTATCTTTATATATACATGTAACTATGTATAGAAAGATAAATTTTACATGTATACGTGGGTGCGTACTTTATCTTTCTATCTGTTATAATAAAGCCAAAGTGCGTATCGCTCTTTCTGATATCTTGATACTTAAAAGCAGAAGGATCAATACCAAAATCAATAAATACAAAAACGTGATGAGCGTTTCCACGTAATACACAGCGATCCTCGATATACGGTGACCATATTCTTTTGGAAAAATAAAGGATACTATCACCTAACTTTCTTCCACAAACAAGTGTAATATAAATATTATTTTGGAGTCATTTTGACATCTTTGTGACTTCTTCTTCTACACTGAAAAAAATTCTGCTTAAAAACCGACGAATCAGAAAAAATCTTGTAGGATTGATCAAATATTCTGGTTATTATAATAAGAATTTTGGTTATTATAAAGTATTGAGTTCTATAATAACCAGAATTTCTATTATAATAAAAATATTTCATCAATTCTACAAGATTTTCCGATTCGTCCGTTTTTAACCAGAATTTTTTTTCAATCTACCTGGGAAGGAACGGGCGTCCTTCGGTGATCCGGCGAGTGACGCCGATCCGAAATTCCCGCCGCGCGCGCTCGGTCGATGGCTCGTGCATGAATTGAATACACGCGAGACGCACCGAAGCTTCCGCGGCGTCCCGGAACGACCGACCGCCGCTCCTACGGCGCGCGGCTCAGGGCGCATGCCCCGGGGGGTTTATTATCTTCTTTCTGTTCAAGTGCCATTTCGTTGCATGCAGTGCAGTCTATAAAACAGAATGCGTTCTCCGCGGGTCTCGAGTTTCCTATCACTTATCGTCATTCGTAGCGTATAAACATAACAGCACGCGGTCATTAGCTCTCGATTCATATTGTTTACGTATTCGTCTGGCACATGGGAGGGCGGCTGGAGCGCGGCTGAAAATCGCGTCGGACCCGCTTCGCGAGTGACGACGAGCACGTATCGCTGTTCGTGGCGTTCCCTCGAAGCGTCGTGATTCGAGATATCGGCATCGGGACTCACCTCGGCCCCCTGCGGACGCGCAAAAATGTCATCGAGCTACGCGGACGGGTTATCGCCGTACGAAAACAAAGGAGTGCTCGGACTGGAGGAGGTACAAGAAAAAAAAAAATACTCGGCGGCGACGTGATCGCTCCTTTTTTTTTTTTTTCCCTACTGCTCCTCACGACGTCGCGACGCGCGGTAAACGCGATGGCGTTTTATCCCCCATCGCCGATCCGTCCGAGCGACGCTCTATTTTTTTTCCTCTTTCGCTTTCTTTTTTTTTTTTTCTTATTCTCGTCTGCTTGCAGAGATACGACAGCGTCGAGACTCTCCGTCTGAAATGTGGACTCCTGGCCGACTGGATACATGGCTCGCGTCACGTCGTGGTCCACACCGGCGCCGGTATCAGCACCGCGGCTGGCATCCCCGATTTTCGGTGACTATCGCCCTGCAGTTTTTCTCGAGATTATGAATTTCGCACCTGTCCACTCCTGAATTCACTCTCCCGTCGCCTTCCTGTTCTCCCTATCCTTCAACTTCTGCTGAAGACTCATGATTTGATATGTCTCGGAAGCGAAGACGCGGAAGGAATTTTGAAGATTAAGTACGAGACGAAAACATGTTGAATATGTAACGGTGCCGAATTGTTACACACTTTTGTGAAAGAGGATCTTTTTCATGTCAACATTTTAATATAATTTTAAATATACATGCACAACGTAAATATGTATTTTTGTAACTTGGCTAAACTTTGTGTTTCAAATCTGGTGATTATAGTGCTTATATTGGAAAAAAAGGAAAAAATATTAAGAAATTTAAATATACAAAATATAATTATATATTTGTAAATAGAAGAAATGGAAAACTAAATTAGAATATAACATCTGTTTATATTGGCCAAATTGAGCGATGTTCTTTTGTGCATTAGGGGTACAAATGGTGTTTGGACATTGGAACAGAAGGGTTTGAAACCTTCCATGAACATCTCTTTTGACGAAGCAATCCCTACAAAGACGCACATGGCATTGAAAAAACTGATAGAGGCCAGTAAGTGTTGGCAAATAGATTATAAAGAATCTCCAACATTTTTCTTCATAAACATTCTTTTTTCCCTCGTTTCCTTCTCTACATGATTTTTCTTTTTCTTTTTTTTTTTAGAAAAAGCAAAGTTTATCATAAGTCAGAATATAGATGGACTGCATCTACGATCAGGAGTACAGAGGCAGTACCTTGCCGAGTTACATGGAAACATGTTTACAGAGCAGTGTGACAAATGTGGCAGGTTTGTACATACACGTAAAGATATAATTTAAAAAATACATAAGAGAATGCGGTAAAAAAATACATAAATAAAATATAAATTGTTTATATTTAATTACATGCTTCCATTAAAAAAATTTATTGAATAGAGAATAAATATGAGAAAACGAATTAGTTATTACATCGAATTTTATTATAATAAAAATTTTATTTATAATAAAAATGTTGAAAATACTGAGAATTTTTTTAAAAATATTTTGCAGACAATTTATTCGCAATTTTGCGTGCAAAAGTGTGGGAAAAAAGTCCTTAGATACTGTATGCAGATCGGAACAAATAGGAGGTCGTCCGTGCCGTGGCCGAATGCACGATACCATTCTCGATTGGGAGCATAATTTGCCAGACAGCGATTTGACGCTGTCTGATCTTCACTCCAGGTCAGTGATAATAATATTACGTATCAACATTCAAAGTAGTTGAAATTGTAAAATACTCGAAGCGTGCAAACTTTAACATCCGTACATCAAGGATTATGTTAAAGTTACAAATATAATAGCACACATGATTTTAGTAAGGCTTGCGGAGTGTCTCAGGTTCTGTAATAAAAATTCTTAGGAATATTGGTCTAAAACAGCATGTTGTACATCTCCATATTAAATATTAAATGTTTATGCCAATGTTTTTTTAGTGTCGCCGATTTAAGTATATGTCTGGGAACGACGTTACAAATTATTCCAAGTGGTAATTTGCCTTTATATACGAAAAAATATGGAGGCCGTCTCGTTATATGTAATCTGCAACCGACGAAACATGTAAGATTATTTATACGATATAAAAATGTGTAAAAGTATAGCCTTTCGTGATTTCATCACTGAAATAAAAACGTGTTTTTAGGATAAGAAAGCTGATTTAATCATCAACGGCAACGTTGATGAGATAATGGTCGCGGTTATGAAAAAATTGGGATTGGAGATTCCGGAATATGAAAGCAGCATGGATCCAACACGAAATTCTGACACAACAGCTAAAGAAATGGACTGGACAATCCCGACCAGCAGAGTAAAGGAGATGAATGTGCTGTATAAAAAGGTGTGCAAGCCGATGCGAAGAAAACGGAAAACTTTTATGTATGAGAGAGAGAGAACAGACAAAAATGAAACTAAAGCCAGGAAGCAGGCATTTCCTGTTAAGCAAGAAATCAAAACAGAAGCTAATATAACTACGTCGGGTGAAATGTGTAAGACCGGAAATGATTGTGTGGCTGACAACTCTCTTAAGATAGAAGAGCACGTGGAAGATGTTGAAACGTGTAGATATTCGATGGAAGATTTACAAGACGTAACGGAGCATAATACTGATCTGAAAATGAATCAAACGGTGTAGCAAGTTTTAATGAAGTAATAATTTTCCATTCTATATTTCGATTATTCTCAGTGTACGCTACAGTTACTTATGAGTGCAATGATGTTCATTGTCCGTATGAAATATGCGATAGATTTGCTGATGTTCAATAGGTATTTGAAGCAATCGCTGCACATTTAGTATTAAATGTAGCTATCCTTTTGCTTCCTCTATGTCCTCTTCTTCCTTTTTCCTCTCTTTTCTCTTCTGTTTTTTTTTTGTAAAAAATATGCAAACTGAAAAACAATTCTAAAACATGATTATATCTTTATTAAGATTGCTTTTATATATTGATATATTTTTATCTAAACTTGTATTCAAAAAGCAATACCAAATATGGTTCTCGCCCGTAACGAGAAATATAATATTTCGACTATATAATTTTCCAAACGCATACTAATTATGGACAAAAAACATTTAACATTAAATGTGCAATAACAATATGAGCTCATAATTTTGTTTTCAGGACATGTCATTTACGGCAAAGATAATGAAAATATTTCGATAGTTGTATATATTCTTATTAGTGTCTACGAAGTTCCGTTTGCGTGCTGCATCTGCTTTTTACAAGTAGCCTATATATTTACGCATATGCATATTAGATATTGCAATGAGAGATTCGACATAGAGAGATTAAATCTCGACAAGCAACGTGTTCCAGATTTCTCGTGCATAATACGATACTTTTTCCACTATAGATTACTAATAAGATTTTCGATAAAAGAGATCTTCCTAGAAGACATTTCATAAGCCAGTAAGACCTTCCATAAGCTTTTTTTAATTGAGACTAGCTGGATTCCAAGTAGTTGCTTGATCGTAATATTAAGAATAATAACAGTTATGAGAGCTGCCTAGTACGTGAATACTTTATGCCCATAAATGGTTGAAAATGATATCTCCGACAGATTTTTATATTATCTATTAAAGAATTAGAGATCTTTATATATAATTTTCCTCTATCTTCCATTCCTTTCGTGAATATCTTTCATTCTGCAATTTTCGGCAGTCGATGCAAAAAATTTGTATAAAAGAAGTATATCTACATCAAGATATACCTTGAACGTCTCAAAATACGGCTGAAATAAAATATAAACCTAATTAAGAAAGGGGCGAAATAAAAAAAAACAATAATCTTTCGAATATGGCGTTACAAACGATTGGATCATGAAGAATCCAACATCGTTTCTACTGGCGACATTTCCTGTGTAATTTTCCTAAATAATTGCTTTCATAAATAGATTATTCTGGGTCCCGTTGATCGTCCTCGATGTTCAGGTATGTTCGCCTTACAGAAATTGACAGCGCACACGGGACCGATTTGCGCGTCATATAATACAAAGCACATGTTTGTATAAGTAAGCTAATAGCACTATTTGCTACAAGCTGATGTTAGATTGTCCGATAAATTCAGATGTTGAATTTTTAACAGAGTGCGCCGTTTTCACATATAGTGTTGAAGGGAATGTTGAAAGTAAAAGTTTTAACAATATCTCACAGTTAGTACGCTAAAACGATTTTCGCGCGTAGATTATAAAGCTGCCACTTGTAGAGTGCATTCCGATAGGATGCAATATAGCGAATCATGTAATATTTATATGTACATAGTGATGTTTGCTTCATTCATCGTAATACATTACTTTATTTAAGTAATCATTATTATTCGCCAGATATAATATTCGGAAATAAAAAATACATCTATGAAAAGGATTACAATGTACGCAATCTTTTCCAGCCTTTTCCTACCTTTTATCCATGAAAATCGTTAAATTTATATTATAATATTCAGTTTAATATATAAAAAAATTGAAAACGGGATCGTATCTTTTCATTTTATACATACATATGCATTAGAAAATATGCACTAGATCGAAAAGGGAATTTCCCCACTTATAACGTTTATAATACGATGCTTCTCATATTTATACATTTATATTACAGCAGAATGTTACGAGTGTACCATTGTATAAAAATTAACATTTCCCTAGAGAGCATTTGAGTTGAAAATGTCTCTAGATTCGAATGAATTTTATAATTATAAAATTTGTTGTGGTAACACATGATAGATATGATATTCTTATAGGGACATCCCGTAATTATCGATAACAAATTGAAAAACATTAATCACTACGTCTCGCATTATCGATATTCCTTGCCTATCTTTCCGAGACAATTTATCGTTGCAATAAAAACTCGATTTGTAGAAAGAATAATAAGGTATCGATATAAAAACATTTTTTCTTTAACAATTAGTTTAGCAAATCTTTCTACGATTACTCTAAATATAATTATTTAAAAAACGGTCAGATATTAATATTTTATTACATTACTACATAGATAGTTGATGTACAGAATGTTCCATTTTAAAAGTTGCACTGAAATATCTCTTCTGAAAAGCATTTTTAGAAAAAATATTTCAGACAAAGGTTGTTGGGCTCGAGGGGAGACACGAGATGATGCCGTTGATGTGACTTTGAGTAATCATTTGAAGGTCACATGAAGGTCATCTTTAATTTCTTAAATGAAACCCCTTATTTTTCATTGCATATTCATGTAGCTAATCTCGAAAGCTTTTAAAAACACTATACCTAAGTATTTTTTTGTTAAGTACTTTTCGAGATATTTTAAATTTTGTCACGACACTTCTTAATATAAAATATGAAATATCTCATGAAATATTTATTTTTCGAAAACTTTACCTTAATGCTTTTAGACGTAGTATAATGAAATAAATCGATTAATGTAAAAAAAACACGAAGAATTAGGTTTAAAAATTTTATTACATTTTGTAAATGCATTGGCAGATTTTCAAAAATTCCATATCTAAAAATTAATATTATTAATCAATTCCTTTTATTATTCTACATTTAAAAGTATTAAGGTAAAATCGTCAAAAAGTGAATTTTTTATGAGATATCTCATATCTTATATTAAAAAGAGTCATATTAAAAATCTAATGTGAAATTAACAATCTTAAAAGACAAAAGATTGTGGTGAACAACTATCTATCGATAGATTTCTTATTTCTTATATTTACTTATAAAACTAACGCAATTTAATTATTAAAATCTGAGACATCTTATAGAATTCTATAAAATAATATAAATTTTTTAAATCGGCAATTATTAATTATAAAATCTTTCTCGTGCACTTTATATTTAATTTCGTAAATTTTCGTTTTGAAGTGCCTTGCGAATAGGTAAAATTCCTAAAGAAAATGGTACGTGCCAGTAACAAAGCTCATTCTGATCAGTTAGCCTGCTTCGTCGTTATCTTTATTGCCTTGGTTTTTAAATATTTTTTTCTCCAGCATAGGCGTGACGACCATTCGAACTGTATTCATCTCCTCCCCACCCTTATGCACTTCTGGAATCTGAGAGAATCGTTGTCGGGACTTCCCCTCAGTATTCTCGAAACAATCGTCGCGTCCGCAGTAGGTGCGTCATGCAGCTAGCTTAGATCCATCTGGAAGTCGTACGAGCTCACAGTATTGGTCTTGACATAGACCAGGTGCCACTATCAAGAAGAAGAAGAACAAGAAGGTGGTGCATAATGCAAACCGAAAATGTTAAATTTACGGTCATTAAGAATATCGGAAATGGAGACATTCTGGAGAAGACGAAGAAGGTTGTCGAGATTGGTGAGTATTTAATTATTGCAATCCGAAGATTCATGTATAACAAAGGTAAAACAAAATGTGTGTATGTACTAACTTTGCTATGCCTGTGCAGAATGCAACGATCGCGAGAGATCTGTGATTTCGATCTATTTATGTAATTGTTGATGTTACTATTGTTGGACGCAATTACGTCTGGATACTTGCAGAATGAACGCAAAATAGTCCCTCTAAAAAAAAATGCTTTCACATATTTTCTTTGTCTAAGCTATCTTTTGATTGCGATATGCTGTTGCATCATGCTCTCTTCAAGTGTGTGTGCGTGTGTATAGATATGTATATGTGATATCTATATATACTATATATATATATATGTATATTTTTTTTCTTCGATACACGACGAAATTGTAAATGATAAAGTGACAAAGGCTGGTTTTTCCAACTCCTCGGAAAGCTAACTAATAGTTAAATCATACGTCTATCTTGTTTTATCTTCAGAGACATATGATTTAACTATTAATTAGCTTACTAGGAAGTTGGAAAAACCCATATCATTCATTTATACTTGCATTAAAAACGGTCCTCTCTATTTAGTGCTGTACATGATTTTTCGCCACAAAAAGTATTAATTATTTTTATGTGTTTTTAACATAAAGTAATAAAGAACATGGCAAAATAGAATAAATCAAAATAATTACATGTAACAATTTGGAAATTTATCGATGCAATAGTAGTATCAGATATTTTCTCTCTTTAAATTTTACATTTATTTTTTTCTTTTTTTTTCACTTTTTTCTAATTTCGTTTATTCTAATTTCCATTGATTTATATGATATACTGATGTCATGCATGTGCTGAATCTTTCATTTATTGAATGCATTTTGTCGAAACAGGATGTGAGATAATTCTAAAAATAGATACTTTTGTGTGTATAATAGCGAAATGAGAATTATTAATTCTTTGGAAACACGAACTCTCTTAAATACGTAGAAAATAGAAAATCTCACCTCGCATATTTGAATATTTATCGTGATCGACAGTTCTGCCCAATAATATCACGACTGCTGCGGTGCTACGATAGTTTTACTGCGAACAAAAGACCTGACATATGTCGGCAAGTATCAATCGGTGTTGACAATACCGCTACGCCAATCGGCAGTATATCTGACGTACCGCTTTACGGATATTAAATCTATCTTTAGCTAACGCATTTGTTCTTTAGTCGGCATTGTCGATTCCGTTTCATTTCTGTAACATTAAAAACGAATTAACTCGTTATTCTTACTAAATTACTCGCAACATATATCAATGTATGACATTTTGTAATAATTATTTCTAATTCTGCAGCAAATTATTAATAGTTTAATTGTTATTCATATTTATTATAATTAATATTACATATTTTATTTTTTATTAGATATTTATATTATGCATATGATTATGTAAATTATATGTTTGTGCATAATATTAAAATTAATAAAATTTTATAACTTTATATATATATATATATATATATATATATATATACACAGGGTGTCCGAAAATTCGCGCATTCGATGCACATGACGTGATACTTTATGATAAAGGAAACAACTTTTTCTTTTAACAAAATTCCGCCCGACAAGTAGTCTTCACAAGCGAGCATGTTGAAGATAACGAATAAGAGTTCCATGTGATATTCAAGGCCATCGAGCGCTTCTCACTCACTTGTTCATTTGAAAATAAAGACATATGTAAATAGTAATAAGCTTTACGAGCTAAGCGTCTTATTATTCTAAATATTGCACAATTGCGCATAATTATGTAATTTTTAGGTTGAAAATTAATAATTTTGGACAAGGCCTTTGTACTTTCATAGTGAAAAAATAAAAAGATAATTAGCTCTTACAATACATTAACTTAAATATTTTACTTTATTTTTAATTACTGTTACACAAATCAATTTTTCGTCATTTGTAACGTATTCTCATTTAATTAGTAAACTATTCTTTTCATTTAATGATATTATTTAGTTATCATGCGTAATTGTGTGCAATATTTGGAATAATGAGATGCTTAGCTTGTAAAGCTTATTATTATTTAAATATGTTTTTATTTTCAAACAAACAAGTGAGTGAGAAGCGCACGACGGCCCTGAATTCCACATGGATAAGAGTGCGTATTCGTTAATTTCAACATGTTCGCCTGCGAAAACTACTCGAACGGAATTTTGCTAATGGAAAATGGATGTTATTTCTTTTATCATAAAGTATCACGTTACGTGCACCGAATGCGCGAATTTTCGGACACCCTGTATATACATATAGTATATATATCATTCTCACTGTCTTCATTCTCACATTTGTCTTTCCAAAACAGTCGAAAACCGTAATATTATATTGCCATTATTATGACATTATTATAGTATCTCTATATAATCGCAACTTAGATAATCTATATTTATTATCGCACTTACAATACAATTCTTTGTCAAGGTTGCAATAAATATCGATTATCTTGGCTTTTTATTTCTCATCGATTTAATATCAAATAGCATTTAAAGTCGCAGAATAGCACACGCTTCGAATAAGCGTTTCTTGAAACGAATTGACAGCATATAATACGATCTACTTAACTTATACCTCTCTATAATCGTCCCAAGAATCATATGTCCGGCTCATATTTCCTCTTTGTCAACATTTCTTCTGTGTCAGATTTAATTCTTTCATACAGCTCAGTTGATTGATTGGTCGATTGTTGATATTAACATATCTGGAGTTATCAATTCATAAATATTCGTTGATAATATTCTATCTATCTATCTATCTATATATAATATTCTATCTAATATTTATTATTTAATTCTTAGATATTTAATAATTTCAAAATGTTTTATATTTCGATTATCGTTGTTCTTTCTTGAGTCTTAATACTTGCAAGATACATATTTAAAAAATTCAACTTTACAAAATGCTCTTTAGCGAAAATTACGCGGCATCATTTTTTAATAGATGTAATAATTAATATTTCTCCGTTATTATAAGTAAGCTAATACTGTATTAAAATTTTGTTTTATAGTTAATTTTTTCCACTTGTAAGCGGCAAATATTCTATTAAAGATTAGTGACAATCGCAATTTTTGTAAAATCATAAATCTTTATTGTCATCTTAGTTTTGTAATAATGTAAATAACGTTAATTCCGCAGATTCGAACAACCAGTACGCAGCCTCATACTTAAAAACCGGCTGCATGCGCGGTGTTATGTACCAGATGAAGGTTTTAACTTGGGTCACATGGAGACTGATGTGCCAGAAGGACGCAAGCATCGGCAAGTGGTGGTTGGCCGCGGAGGTGGCCAACGCGCGCGGATTTCATGATCTTGTCTTGAAATACGCCCCTAGTACACCAGACGGAGATGGAAAGTATATGTATCGTTTCGTACAGATCAAGCACCGAACGTCTTTGAAGAAGAACGCCAAGATTACTAGTTTTCATTTGACATCCAAGAATAAGTTACACCGTCAAGGCAGTCTATTTTATCTGTTCAATGCCTACCTAGAGATGCTCGGTAACTTCGAAAAAATCACACCCGATCAAGTCGTGGACTTGACAGTCTTCACGAATATGAATATCGAGGCATTTCAGTTCCTGGTGCCTGTGGAAAATGACAAGCTCTACGGGTTCGAGGGGAAAGGCAAGAGATTCCGCATCGACATAAGAAACTTGAAGACGATGCCAGGAGTAATGATAGGCTTATATGGCATTAAGGATAAGTACAAGAATAAGTACAAGGGAATGGACGATACTATCATAATTGACTTCCTGAAGAAGTTGGTGTTCGTGGTGGATCAGCCCTCCGAATCCCAATTAGAGGAATTGATCGTCAACGAGATGGGCAAAACCTTCAACGCACCGGAAATTTTTTACGATAACTTGTACAAAAATATAATTAACTGGTTCCTCGTTTATGATGACGGCAAGGCGCCATATCTAACCGAAGACCATGTAATGAAGCATGTGAAGCATACGCAGGACATGCTGTGGAAAGCAAAGAAGGAGGAAACGCTTGTTGATCCAGTTTCAAAAATGTCCGATAAATTAAAAATGTTATCTCTGTGAAGGGAGCTAATTCTCTCTTTGTTTTTCGTTCCTTTGATATACAATATAAAGTATTAGTGCCTTACTTTTTCTATCTATCGAAAGAAAGCAAACAAATTTTTTGTATGTCTTGCGTGTTGTATTTTTGTATGGTATGCAAACATAATGTCTCCAATTTTACATTATATCTATATAGAATATATCTATATTAATTTACTGTTTCACTATGTATTGCCAACATGACATAGTATATCATCTGCATTTCATAAATAGCATTCTAAAATGTATTTATCTTAATGAATGTATAATATATACGATATCTTGGCAAGAATCAACATCTGAACTTAATATCTATTAAATA
>VBVQ01004439.1:0-14419 GCA_011636635.1 Tetramorium simillimum | reverse complement strand
CGTTAAAAACAATGTCACTCCAGACAAACGGGTCCAGGCATTATTGAATAGCAGTCTTATTTCGGTCAGATTAATTGTACGTCTTATTTCGGTCAGAAGCATATTTATTAAACGATTCTTCAATTTTCCCAAGAAAATGGAGAGCAGGAATGATTAAATCACGGGATAATTCCAACATCTTATTTGCATTGCTAAATCTAAAGTTATTTGCATCGCAGTCGATTACAAATGTGTGCATGCATGTATGCGTACGCATATAATGTCATAGATTATAACTGAACGGTACGAGCGCTAACTACGCGACAGGTCGTATTCGGCATCTAATCTCATAGCTCATAGTTGCCTAATCTCGCTGTTGTCGCTGCCGCGTAAACGCGAACTGCAATAAAACTTATCCCGCTGCTGCCACACGGCCATAATGGCCGTAACGTTCCCGGTGTATCAAACTTCCTAAAGGACCTAAAGCAATGCAGCATGATCGCGCGAGTGCGATTATTTCTCGAGAAAATAGCGGAGCTTTCATCGCGCCCCTATAAAGATGTTTATTGCCGAATATAGGGACGAGAGAAGGGTGAGCCTTTTACGGGAAGGAAAAGACCTTTTACGCTGTTATCGACTTCTATAATTCGTATAGTCGAGATAATAAAGTTTTATTTATGTGCGCGACAAATGTGCGGCAAAGTGTGAGCGGGAGAGAGCGAGAGAGCGTGTGCCCGATTGAAAAAAAACGAAGGCAAGTGTAAGTTGCGTGACAACCGCGAAACGGTACGCGGCGCGGTGTAATATCACTTATCAGACATTTATCGCGAATATTTATGTCACTTAACAGTCCGAAAGCAGCTCGTGTTTTTACACGGGAGATCAAATCACACGTCCAACGTCCGGACGGAAACTTTTTATTCGCGCCGGTGCCGGCGAAATTTATTTTGCCCCGCGTCGACGCTGACATTTGTATTTATATATCATCGCGCTCTTTCGGCGCGCGATGCAATAACGACCCCGAGTAAAAATAGCGGCGCCGAAACGAAATTCGCGAAATGGCCGCGTTAAACATCCTTGACAGAAAGCGTGCTCGATTGGAAATTCCATAGCCATTAATGGCTTAAAAGAATCGTATGTTTCTATCCGTTCGACGCAATAATGGCCGGCGTTACAGGCCACCGGTATCGTATACCGGTCTAACGAGTTTACCATGGAATATCCGCTACAATTTACGAAAGTTTTTCCCCGCTGGGGTAACTGTAACGACGCGCCGCGACGCTCGTGAATTTATCGAGCACCTGTTCTCCGACGGGGGAAACTCTCGTAGCTCGTCTCGCAAGCTCGCTATAAATCTCGTCTTTACAGTTAGTATACGCGTTTGTCACAGATCACGTCGTCTGACTGCGCTGTTACGTGTCCCCGTGCAGGAAAGACGCTTGCTTGTTGTTCCCCCTTTCTCGCTTGCGAAGTCTTTAAATCTATCAGCCGACAAGGTCTACTGAAAATTCCAAGCACGGCGCTTCCTGCCAGCCAGACCAAGGCCGGCTCTCTCTCCTTGTATACAGGACCTTGTATACCGGGGATTATCGGCGACGCGTGTCTCGTGTGTCTCGGCACGTACGACGCTTGGGCCCTCGAAATGCTATCTCGTCGAGGACCTGTTAGATTCGTCGACGTCTTCAAGTAATTGCGTACATGCGCTGACCGCGTTACGCGGCGATACGGTTAACGGGAAATTCAGCTGCGTGCATGAATCGGACTCTTGATCTTAAAACCCGTCGGACTGGTGAAAAGACCGAGGATAAAAGGCAGTAAGAAACGGAGAGTAACGATCATTGTCAAAGTAAAGAGGGACCGCGAATTAATTAACGCGCGACATCTCCTACCAGAGAAGGTGGAAATCCGCGGTCGGATAAAACTCCAATTTAAGTGGACGCTCGAAATGTGGATTCCCGAAGGCATCTCTGCATAAAAGGCAGTTAAAACCAAGTGGCTTTGCTATCTGTTCAGCCAGTGCCCTCCCCCTCCGCTCTTTCTCTCTCTCTCTTCTCTCCTTCTTCAGCGGCTTTATTCAAACCCTCCCGAAGATTCGCAATGCAACATTCGTAAAGGAGGCAAGAAGTGGCGGAAACGTGTGCCTCCTTTCGCCCGGCGAACTCGAATGGAAGGAAGCCGTGCCATGGAGAAGAACGAATAAGGGCGGGACGTAACGGCGGCGGACGGAAGGCACGCAGAAAAGGGTAGAAAAAGTCCAAAAGTACTCGACGTCGGTAGCGGAGTTTACGTAAAGGGGTTTAGGTAAATTGAAAATGGAATTAAATTCCCTGGGCGCTGCTCGAGAGAGGATACACACGGTACGCCCGGAAAGTCGAGAGAGGAAAGATGTACTCGTTGTTTCTTTTTTTCTTCTTCCTTTTTTTCTCGCCCCCTTCTCCCCCCCCTCTCCTCCTTTTTTTCACCACCTCCCTCGTCACCCACTCGCGCCTCCTTCACTCCCTCGTTACACCTCCGTGTCGTTTCTACCCGTACCATCTTTCGGAATTCATCCGCGAACGTGCGATGCGAGTAAGGTACACAACGAGCTCGCCCGGTGTAAATGGGCGTGCGACGCCGGAGTGCCGTGTTCTTCCTCCGGTAAATATGCTCGCATAAATATACATATGTGCTTTCAGCGACGAAGTATGTACGTAAGTTACGGCGATACAAAGATAGAACTGCGTGTGAAGGAAAAATATTGAAGAAATCGACATAACGTGTCGCGCCGCTGCAGTCGCTTGAACGGCGTTAAATCGCGATACACACCCGGCCCCGACACACACGGGGGGGAAATTGCATTGCCGCGTTTACCTGGCATAAAACTAAAATTAAGAACGTGCTCGACGTTACACTTTGGAAAGCATGCAAAATTCGCACACCGTCGGTGATGTAATACGTATTCTGAAAACCGTAAAGACGGCCACCAACACCTCGAATTAACGCGAGATGCAAACGCGATTTTTTTTTTCTTTCCCCACGCTCCGTCTAAATATTCATCGAGTAATAAACTCTCGACTTAATATGCCGACGTTAAGAAAATCGATGATAGCGGGCCGCTTTATTCCGTCTACATCATGATTAAGCTGCGGTCCTTGCTGCATCATGCAAGGTATCGATCCGCTAAAACCCGTTGAGTAACGATCAATCAAACGGATACGGGCCTGACTTACAGCTATAGAAGGTAGCGCGTTTCCCATGGCAAATCCTTCGCCAATGTTGAACTCGAGTCCATAATCGAATGCCGTATACAGTGACAGGAGATTTCACAGTGAATATTCGGACAAGCGATGTGTTTCGCACTTCACACAGGCGGTGGAGCCTATAGTTCTTTTTGCATCTATGATACTTCTGGCACACGCTCTACTTTTTTCTTCCTCTTATTTACAGAAAACGTGGCATGACTGTTTGTACGTGAAAAGCCTAAAAAATTCATCCGTCGTCTCAGAATATCAGAGGACCAAAGGAGAAACAAGCATACAACAGGGTACTTGGTTGGCAATTCGATAACGCGATTACTCAATAGGACTATGTAAATTTCGTTAATTGCCGCCTTCTCGAGAATTTCGGAAGGTAGGTGACAGCCCGACTTCTCTCCGAGAGAAATTCCTGCTAATTCCGCGGGGACACAAAGCGCTTAAAATTAGCACGAAATGCAGCGTGAATAATAATATTACGTGAATAAGAAGAAGACACCTTCGTTAAAGCTACATCACAACTAATAATGTTCAGCACGGTTGAATGTTTCATCACATTTTAACGCTGCCTTACAATAATTGGATGACGTGGAAGGCAAAGAACTTCTTGTTCAAAGCGCCAAGGTGCGGGATAAACTTTTCCGATAAAACGAGCACGCGAAAGACGTACATGAGGATTGACACGTCACTCCGAGTGCATTTATATTATGTCATGATATATTATAAACATAATTAATCGAGAGCCGCTTGCAAAATGGGACGAAATAAAAGTAAAACCGTGAATGCGTCATATGTTAATCAATGTCATCGTTAACCGTCAAAGCGTTAACACGATTATACACAGTGCAATTTAACCGTACCGTAATTCGTTTATGGGAATTTGATAACGTGCAGGCGCGGGGCAAAACTTGTTCGGATTGGATTTTGTATTCCTCATTAAGCAACTGGTATATTGATCGATTGTTACGCACCAGCTCTACGTGCGTTTTAAAAAATACAGATATCGTTTTATTGTTTTAAACAATGTATCGCATAATTAAAAGATTAATCGCGCAGATCGATGAGATTATTTACATGATAATCACATGTGTTATTTACTCTTAATTTGTTCATTTTGCGAGCTCAATTAGCCAATGATCATAAATTCGATTCAAGCAATTTTCTGGACTGATTATAAAACGATTATGGAAAGAGTGTGCAAAAAGAATTTGTATCGCTTTATCATCTACAGTGCCAAAATCGGAAAAAGTCATAAAGGATAGCTATCTGCGATATTGTCGGAAACCATTTCGCACGAAAAAATGGTATTGCTAATTACTTTGGAGTCTTGCCAAAACGTTCAGCTGCGAAGAACATCAAATGTTCATGAAGAATTTTCCATTACGTATGATTTGTTATAGAACCATAACTATTGAAGTTTAAATAAAGACAATGTCATAATTAATGAGCTAAATAAATTGATTTAAATATTGCTAATAAGTGTTATGCGTCCTAATGCACATTTAGCGTTAACTCGTGCTAATTCGTGAACCATGTTTAATGCAAAACGCTTGTATACGGAAAGTTTACGATACAATTACGCAGATAGGTATTTCAAGCAGAAGAAAGTGGCATTAGTCGTATTAGGCGTACTTTTCTTCTTGTGTGTAGCAAAGTGTGGTTTCTGCGCGGAAACTGGACGAACCAACTACAAGCGAACGAGGCGCGTACATCTCAACACTAAGTTTAACTGAATTATCTAACTTATAACAGGGAAGAGAAATAAAAATCTATTCGCGTCAAAAATTAATACAAACATGCATTATTTTAATCAAATGAATCTTTTAAAAGGTCTGCTATTTTGCATAATGATATCTCGATAAAAGTCATATGTAAGAATATAAATGCAAAATCATGTAATAGCATGTTACAGCAATGTGGCATATTTTATATTGTTTTTTATAACTGTATAAATTGTACAGTTAATTTACATATTACTGGCACATGTGCATGTCCGGCATAAATTAACTAATGTTACGCAAGTTGTTTTTCGTATCTATCGGATATTCATATATTGCAGTGTGCAGTAACCTCGCGTTACATATGTAGTCACGTGGAATTAAATCCATTACGCGTGCTTAATTATTTTATTAGTGACGGTCGCACAGTAAATGAGATCAGAGTAAGAGAGAGAGAGAGAGAGAGAGACTTTCCTATATTTTTAGTCGTTTTGTTAGCGAGATGCATGAACATATTAGGATTATAACATTTTATTATACAAACGTTATGAATATTCATTTCAGGTTCTTATTAGCGGCTCATTGCGCTGCGAATGATCTGCCAACGTGAAAATACGATACGCGCGATGCAGAGTAAGAAAAACGATCCCATGTTACTGCCAAGGTCTATCCATAAAAATGCAAAAGAGTATGCATAACAATTCCAATAAACACCGTTTTTAATGAGAAGCGGGTCTAACTTTGGGAAAGCGGCTGCTCCCCCTTAATCGTACTTTGTGGAAAAGTTTTATAAAATTATGGAAAAGTTTGCGGTCGTAATTATCACCTAGGGACGAAAGCGTCGTCACTAACAATCTGATAAATTTATAACCTTTATAACCAGTCACGGTCACAAATCTTTTAAAATTAAATATTATATCAACGAGTGAAATATCGTTGAAATGTGTGAGCGCGAAACTCAATCATTTTTCAAAAAATTATATCGCGAAGAAATACGATAAAAAGGAAAACCGTTTATAAGATCTTTACGATGTCCGGTAGTTTGTATCTTTCTTTTATCACTTTACTTTTAGCTTGAAAATCGATGAATTCAGCGCGTGGGATTTATTTTCATTTTTCACAGGAAATCTTCTTATATTTGAACGCAATATGGAATATGATCGTGGAAAATAGGGGCAACTTAAAAGTTATATCACGCTGATGGGTGCTAACAGGAAAAAACTTCGTGAACACGCAGTATTTATTTATAACATATTCTGTACAGTCACTTCTGTTTTGCTGCACGGTCGCAGCGTTTTCACGCGATGCATATACAACCCACTCTGGATAGCAGCCATGAAGAAGTCATCTTATAAGTTTCATAAAACTTTACGGTGGATACAAACTTTTGATCGAAGGATCGATCCGTACGTGCATCCCCGTTTTTTCTCTCTTGTTTAATTTTCGCAGGCGATTATTAAAATGTAATTAGAGATCCTATTTTGCCATTCATTTTTTCATGTAATTTATTTCATAATATTTTACATTATCATTTGTAGGAAAATTTTACATTTATCTGCGATCGTTATTTATTAAAATAGTTCCGTTCCCCGAAATGTTAACAAATGAAAACATCCAACCCCGCTGTAGACATGTAGTGTGGTCCACTTGTGCTACTTTTTCTTTAAATCTTTCAGGTATTGCACAGAAGGCCGAGTAATAATATCGACATTTCGGCGACGTTATTTCGGAAAGAGGATAACAAAAAGCCGTGACCGGAATAGAATTTTGAAATATGGGGCCTATTTTATCGCGGACACTGATATAAAAAAAGGAGCACCACAGTGTCCCTCTTGTTGCCATGAAATATTTGCCGCCGTGGGTTCAGCGTGTACGGCCGATAAAACAAAATCCGATTAAATGCTTTGTTTTCGTCACGCTTTTTTTCCGCGCTACGACGCCCGTGTCCTAATTGATTTGCCGAGTAATGGATCAGTCCCGCACATATCACTGTAGCGAACGAGCACTGCTGGGACGACCACCAATGATAGGATACCATTAAATACAATGCGCAATATATTTCACTTTATATTTACCATCTTTAATGACGTATTAATTTGAAATCCATTATTAAACTAATAAAGGAAACATTCAATCTCGAGTTCTGTCACTTTTTCATTTCTAAAGATAGAAAAAGAGTCGTAATTTCATAAAGTTTTAATCATTTTAGCATTTCCGGATATTGTAAAATTGATAAATTTTCGGATATTTAAACTGAAGTCACTATAAATAACTATTAAATTACTAAAAGCATCATTAGTTAATATTAGATAATATTAGTTGCGGAACTGTGTTAATTCTTTTGCAATTCTTTCCTACGAAATTAAAAATATTCTGTAAAAAAATGTATTGCGTGAATATAATTTATTTCATAATATTTTACATTATCATTTGTAGAAAAATTTTACATTTATCTGCGATTATTATTTATTAAAATAGTTCTGTAAAATATTAAAAATATTTATATGTATAAAATAAGTACCTAGTAATAAATTGCAGCAACAATATTATTACAATATCAGTATTATTACAACAATTCATCTATGCAGCAATTAAGAACTTTCCAAATTTTTCCATTATCAGAATCGTTTGATTATGTCGAGCTTAGCACCACGGTACTTGCTCGAGGCATGTACTCAGAGACTTGACCAACTTAGAGAACGCCCAAGGTGAAGAGTAATAGACAGGAGGTCGGCAAGCTACGTAGAGGTACTAGAGACGGTGAAGTGTAACACTATGTGTAGAACATAATAATGTTATACTGCTAACTAACTTCACCAATGTACTGCCTGTATCAACCTTGCATCCTTAAGCGTTTAAGGCAGTGAGAGTTTTCGCATCAACAAGTAGATAGAAATGCGAGCCTATAAGTTAAATTAAAGTTAAATTAAAGTTAAATAAGGTGAGAAACTAACACTTATAAATATATGCTCTTATATCCTGGAGTAATAAATAAAAACTTCACTACGTCGGGAGACGAAATCGGGATAGTGAAGTAATAAATTTTGCCAATAATTACGCCAATAATTATATCGCGAAAATTATGTTATAAAGAGCATGAAATTCGATTATTCCTCCTCGCTCCATGCGTGTGCATATAATCCACGGAAAATAATATATATATAATACCCTCGCGAAAATAATATATCGGGCGCAACTTGCAAGATACGATAATACAGTCTTTTTATAATTGTTCATCAAGTGAGAAAAGTCGATGCATACTATTATAACAGCCAGTGAACCAGTAATCATGACAGACGATGCGATGGCATGATCGAACGTCGTTTATTTGCAGCGCTGCATTTGACGCGTTCGATCTCGCAAAACATTTCTCGGGGGGCAAGCAAAGGGTGATAGAATGTGCTCGATAAATTGCATACGCATTCTAATGCTGTCCGCATTATGCCACGTTGTTCGCGTAATGTCAATTCGACCGGAATAAAAATAGCTATTGCGCTTTACGATCCGCCCACGTAACATTTATAGAACCAAATTCTAATTTATAAATGCAATTTTACGCAAAATTTTTGAAAAACGCTCCTTGAATTGTTGTCTAATATTATTGCCTAATATAAATTTCGAAGATATAAAATTCTATGTGAAAAGATTTATGTTGAATTATATTGAAAATGAACATATTTAATATTTTCCGGATGCAGATTTAATGCATAAATGTCAATATCATTTTGATTTTTGGTGTAAAAATCACATTTTTACTTCACATCGGAAGAAAGATAACACATTAATAAAGTATTTTAGATTTTTTATTAATAACTTGAAAAAATAATTTTGTTATTATATCTTGATCAGAAATTTATTTTACTTAAAATAATGTTACAGACGATTTAAAAAGTGTTTCGAAATAATTCCACAGCTAATTTTAATTAATCTAATTTCTGCTAATCGTACCGGTGACTCGTTTGTGATTAAAAGTTTGGTATGTTTTATTCAAAGCCCGCGCTGGCTGCGTTTGGCACAAGCAACGAGCTCGTTCATTATGTGTATCGGCCCACTATAATCGAGCGTTTTCAGGGGTGATTAAATTGTCAACAGGTTCACCTGGTGCCTCGTATCCTTTCTTTCAGGCTCAATAACGGTCAAAACGGATACTGCTAATTTCTCATAGATTTTTCAAGCTATTATCGCTATTATCGCGTAAACTGTCAAGCAAGTGACGCGAACTAATCGACCGATCATAACTAAAATGAACGAAGCAAGTGCATCAAATGGCGAGACAAAGGGGGCTATATTGCGCTACGTCTGAGAAAAACTCGAAATTGTTTTATCGATGAGCCGCTGATTGAAAAATCGTTCTACGAAACCGACAACATCAAATGCTGTCTGAAACGCTATTTGAAATTCATGAATGATGTCATATCTATAACCAATTAGGTCACACACGCCAGTAGCCGCCGCAATTGTTGACCGTCGCCCGAGAACTTTAATAGAAGCCTTTCAAAATTCACGGGACGTACTATTCTTTATCGAGGCAATTAGAATGCCCGCCTATGCAGGCTGCATAAACTATCGAGTCCTCGTCGACCGAATGTTAACTAGCTATATTTTGAACGCACCGCTGCTATGCTGCCTGTCAAATAGATGATACATAATGACAAACTGTATGGATTAAAGCCGATGCTCCCCTCGGCTATAACAATCGGTACATCGCCGGCTACATCGTGTCGTTCAAGATCTCACTACCAAAATATTATGTCTACTATAACTTACCTGATGCCACCGCGAGTCGTGTCGTAATTTAACGTACGGGATCCGTGTCGCCACGTGACATAGCCAGTGGGTTGCGGTATATTGCTGACTACACACTTCAGCTCTATTGTACTACCTGCTTTGTAGAACTTGTCACCAGCCGTAGCGCCATGCTCATCCACTATTTCCACCTTCGGCACTGCACAGAAATTTATGAAACTAGGTAATCTCATATGCGTATTTCAACAGAGAAACAATTTAATTATAACGAGACTGTAAAACGAAATTACGAAGCGTGCACCGTGACTTTTTTTTTAAATCGGGTCTAATAAAACTGCTCGGTAGAGCTTTCCAACTTATTCGGGGAACACGTACCAGCGAATTGATGGCTCGATAGTAAATAAACGCTAACGCGCGCATAGATTGAGCGATCTCACTTTCGTAAGTGCTCAACTCGAGATCAAAGTGGCACGGCGTCATTGGACACGCAAGCAAATGAAGCTTCGAGATCGAATGGAGGCAAGCATTAGTTGCGGTTTCCGAAGCGAAGTCGCGCTTAATTACTGTCGTAAAGCAACGGGAAATCGTTGCTTTTCCTTTTAGTGTCCGTCGCTCGTGTTTCGATCACGTAGCGATATATACGTCCGATTGAGCCTTCGAAATTTATCCCCTTTGGGGATTTTCGACGCAGAACACCTATTTCCAATCGTAGGCAAATAAAAGAGAAGGCGAATAACAGCTCCGTCATAATTTTGGCATATCACGAAATTGTTAGGCACGGACATGTCTGTAACATTGTCTTCTCATAACATAACATGTCTTTACTTGATCAATTTTATTCGAGTAGTTAACATGTAATGTAGATAATGATATATGATTAATTGTATCTATATATTAAATAGGTGTTGTATAAAGATAAGACCTTCAGCAAACAAACGGCGGCGTGACCTATCTATAATCAACTGCACGACGGAGTTGAACCAACAATGGTTCGCCTCAATGCAAACAAGGAAAAATAAGGAGGAAAAATTCGAAATTGAACTTAAAATAGAAGTGAATAAAGAACGATTTTTAGAAGTTCGTTAAACAAACGAATTTTTTAATAGAATCACAAGATAAACAGTTATATGTGGAGTTATAATAAATGTTCGCTCTTTATATATTTGTTTAGAAAAAGTAGTACGATTACCAATGCGAAAAAGGAAGGAGAAGATGCATATACGAAAAACATGGAAAAGACAAGGAGCAGCAGAGCGACAAGTGCCATGAGGAAAACGAGCGAACCAACTATAAATACGAGGCGAACAATCGAGGAAGCCTTTGACCTCGTGACGCCAGCTAATCAAAGCCTTGGCAGACTGATTCCGCATTGCACTCGGCCCCCGCGTCCCGTTCCTCTCGTCCTTCCGCCGGCGACCGAACAGTGCCTGACAGCGGCAAACTTTCGAAACGTCCATTTAGGAAAAACTCCATTTGCACCCAAATGAAGGCCACTAACTGATCCCGCGCCCGCGTCTCCGTCTCCTTTCTTCCCTACAATTCAACGCTTCGCCCCGTCGACCCAATGTCGCTTGCCATTCTGTAGCACCCGGACAACGCTCGCACGTCGTTACAGCTGCAACGAGTGACCCCGGAGCCGACGCAGGACGCATCTACGCGTTAACTATCCGCTATTGTACCGCAAGTCATTACTAACCGCTTTCCTATCCTCTTTTTTTTTTCTCCCACTATGAAACTCGGGGACGCCCGTTGGGAAACAAAAAAATAACCCGAGCAGACAGAAACAACCAGAAGGACAAAGCTTGCCGAGATTTTTTCTCTCATTCGTTTTTTTTTTTTTGGATAACGGAAACAGGAGCCGTTTGGCCGGCTCGTTCCCGATTTATCCATTTTTGCTTTTTTATTTATCGAGTTACCAGCCTCGTGTCTCCCTTGCGGTCGGTATACTCCGGATACATCCTTTGAGGGTGACTTGTAGCACGCGTCCTTTGAGAGTTACTTTCTTTCGTGTGACTCGCGGCGTCGCTATATGCTCTTTGCTCTTTCTCCACGCTGTTTTTACGCGACGCAAAAAGAAATATCCGTATACTCTCTCTCTCGCTGCTTTTAACCTCCTCGTATGCTGTCGACAGAAGTTCGAGGAGAAAGAAATTTAACTGAATCAAAGGAATACAGTACGAGGGATATTTAGATTATTTAAATTCAACGTATTCTTTAGCAACCATCGCGCAATCCTCCACTCGTAACTTTCCAGAAACGTTTCGCTGCTGGGAAATTGAAATAATTATATTACCAGCAGTAAATGTGCACTCTTGAACTTCAGGCACTATGTACCAGCGTGGAAAAGTTTTGTAGTTTAAATTATATATACATATATATATGTGACTGTATTAAACTAAAACGTTGATATAAATCATGGGAATTAAAAATAAAAATAAATATACATACTGCATGAGCAAATAAAAAAAAATTATTGTACATTTACTCGCGTTTATGGAAAATTCTGCTCCCATGTAATTACGATGTTCATTTCATATTTTAACGTAGAACAGATTTGAATTTACTCGTGAAATGAATGTTGAGAAAAAGCCAGATTGTTTTTAATCAGTTCACAATTTTACTGTACCCAAATTTTTTGTTAATTAATCCGACGACATATCAAACATGTTTTGATTGAACTTGAAAAAAACACGTTCGAATTATGTGAAAAGTCTAGAGCGAGCGAACGAGTGCGAACAGACGTAAACGAGTAACTTGCTGAGCGCAAACGGCATCGTGATTTCATGTTGCCGCTCATTTGCTTAATCTAAATCCGGCTTAATGTAAATACCGAATATGCCATGTTTCCTGTACATTAATTAGCTATTCAAAGTCCTTAATGAAGCTTAATACATCTACGTATCCATCTCAAAGCACTTTCTTGCGACTTAAGCTCTCTTTCGTCAAAAGTCATCTCTTCCGTCGCGATAACCGACTCGAAATAATTTCTGACGCAGCGACGATACGATGAAACAATGAGATTAACACTATATTCACGGGGTGACCTCTGAAATTTCGTCCTCGTCCCGAGGGCGAGCGTGCGTCCCTTGTGCATCCACAAACGGCCGCGTGCAATTACAAGCGGGGCACTTTGAACACGAAACTCATCGTTGGTACGTGGTTTACGGCGAGCCATACGACATGCTCGACAAAATTACCACGGGCGAGGAAACCAAGGATACGTGTAACGTAACGCGCAAAAGAAACCGGAAAAACGGTAGGATACCACGCGCGAACGAAGCCAAGTAGGTAGTCGGAAAGTTTGACGTGAAACTCGAGACGTATCAGGATTTCCTATAGGGAGACCGCAGCAAGCAACCAATCTCAAGTTTACGCGTCTAACTTTTACCTTCCCGCGAATATATCTTACCCGCATACGTCGTACGGGGAGGGGGCATGTTATCAGAAATCACTGAAACGTTAATGCGATCTAAGGCGCCGCGTGGAACGACCGAGCGAGCAATATCGCCACTCAAAATTCTACATAATTTAAGTTTTGCATTCAAGAGTTGCATTATACATTTTATCATAGTTAGAACACGATGGAAAAAATAATTTAATGAGTTTCGAGAAAGCATAATTAATGAACCGTTAATAAAGACTCAACTAATTAATTGGAGATATCTTTGAAAATTATTTCTCTGACAATCTTCAAAGACCGTGATAGCGGACGTTCTAATTAAGAAAGATTCTTTAAGTGCGATATTACACTTGGTAAATCACTTTGTAAGTCAGTTAGATGGTTCTGAAGATATATCTGACATCTTAATTATCCTAATGCAATTTTTTATTAGATCAGTGCAACCTGTTTACAGCCCCTCGCTTGTAGCGAGACGTTTTGATTGTAACAAACTACCCGGGTACTGTGTACACTGTGTGTACTGTGTACAGTGAAAATGGCGGAAACAGTCTTTTCCTATCAACCCCCCCTCGAGTGACACGCGCGCGACGTAGCGCGACCTCGAAACATGAATTTAGGAGCGTGACAAACGTGAGACCGGCAGGAGCAGGGCACACACGTGCGTCCGGACGAGAGACACACACGTGTCCCCCGGGAGAAACAACCGGGTACATATGCACGCGGAGGACCCGGGGTCACGCGTGTATGCATATACAACCCCCGAACCCTCCGCGGGGGCGACGAGATTGTGAGCAGTATGCATGGGAATCACGTTGTTGATGTACGAGTGGAGCGGCGCCGTATACGGCATATGCCGCCGTCGTAGCGCGGCGCCGCGCCGTGCCGCGCCGCATCGCGCCAAGGGCCGAGGGTTGAGGGCTGAGGGCTGAGGTCGGGGAAACGGCGCGGCGCGGCACGGCACGGCGCGGCCTCGCCACATCGCTGGCGCTTCACCATTCGCAGCCTGCAGCGCGTTGGTAGTCTTACGACCCACTATTTTCGCATGGGGGGGGAGGGAACATTCCCGTCGCATTTTACAACGGGTATAAACCACCGCGCCGCGTTCCCCCGCCCGAACGTTGGGATTCGAACCGCATCGCCCTAAAATAATCCTCTCCATCGTTTTTGTTTCCGTCTACTACTGTTTTCTCCTTTTACGCTCTGCCTATCTCTCCGCCCGCGCTATCTTTTTCCTGCGTTTTCTCTCCATTCACCTATTCTTTTATATATATATATATATATATTTAATACATATACATATATACATATATATGTGTATATATATATATATATATATATTCATC
>VBVQ01004438.1:0-14737 GCA_011636635.1 Tetramorium simillimum | reverse complement strand
GTCCCCGTCCCCCTCATGCCGGTGTCTGATTACACCGCGATGTCGGGCGCCGCATTCGCCGCAAAGAGATGCACTTGCCGCGCCCGCGTCCTTCGTCGCCGGGCGCCGAAGCCTGAAATCAGAGAATAATAAAATTCACCTAACGCCGTTTACGGGATACGGGCCCCCGGACGCTTCCGCGTAGCGAGCGCAGCTCGCAGAAGGACAAATGCGAAGAGTAATCCGATACGTTACGGCGCATGTTTCGCGAGGGTAACGATGTTTCGACAAAGTTGGCCCTTTAAAGAGCGCCGATACGTCGAGGCCGCATTTTTACACTCCTTCCGTATACGAATAGCCAATGGATATTGTTGGATATTCAAATGCCCTGTTATTCGCGGCCGTTTCAGAGGAAATATTGCTGGATATATGTAATTTACATGTATTGTAGTTTATATATCCCCAATATATTTTTTTTTAAATGATGAGTACGGCAGAAGCCGATATCGTATTTATAGCAAATCGCTCGATCGCTACCCCCCGTTGTTATTATACGTACGTGGCTAAATCAATTACTCGTAAATTGTAATTATTATTCTCCGCGGCGTATCTTTGTCCCGCGTTATTTTTTTTTTGTTCCGATAATCACATTGCGCCGGTCTCTTTTTGTCGGGGAACGAGACATTTAAAGCCCGCGAGCGCATAATCCATTGTTCACACGGATAATTTTATTAATGTACGTTAATCCGCGTGTTCCATGCGTTCAAATGCCCGTATTGCAGTTCGTTAACTTAATGGCGATTATCAGGATGAAATACAACTCGTAAATGCGCGAGGCGCAATCCGGATAAGCCGAAAGGCAATAAAGAGGAATTGCAAATGCTTCGGATGAAAATGCTGCCAACAATGCGGCCTCGATAGTATTCTGTTCGTGTTAAACGTTCGAATAACACCGTTGCGCATGAAATCGGTTCGATTAAAAATACCACTAAGCGTCGGTTGTTTCGCGAAATATTCGATACAATAATAGGTCGAACTATAAGCGAAATGTACAAGTTTACGAACGATACTGCAAAAAAATCGACGCGAGTGTGATATAATGAGTAGGGTGTCCCACAATAAGAAAATCTATCTGGGTACTGATCAATTTAGTTCTCCGCCGATAATTATCCGAAATGTCAACGCTGTACGCTTGCGGACGAACGCAGCTACATATGGGATTCGTCGCGTCTCGATGCCGACTTGATAAATCCAATTGTACGCGGCGGCTAAAGCCGAAAGGTACACGAGGACCGTGTCGAAAGGCACGCTACCGAACTTTGACAGCAACTTGCTGCCGCGTGTTTCACGGCTATCAGCCTAGCTGGAGGCGATATTAGCTCGGAGGCTGCAGCACATAAAGACGTTATTATCCTGACGGCTCTCGTCCACTCTCCGCATTCATCGCCGAATGCGGTACTGTTTCTGAAACTCCGCGGGTCGGATCGGAAGGAGCGTTTATTACGTTGAAGAGATCTCGGGAGATCCCGCCTCCCACTGAAACGTAATGTATTTATCTTGTAGACGATGCGAATCAAGTTTTCAAGTATAACGAATTTAAGCAAAATATTGGTACAAGTGGATAAGCTAATTCAGCGGTTGCAAAGCTAAGAATCTTCGTAACTTGAATCTCCCGGGTTTGGCTTACGCCAGTTTCTTCAAAATAAAAACAGACGCGCGAGTAGTAAGATTGACCAACGAATAAGAAGAGAAGCTTCTTCGCCGGAGGATTTGGTCATATTTCTTTTCTCTAATGATCTTATTTCTTCCGCGTTAATCTGACAATCTGCCAATCGTCCGCCTATTTCAATTCTGCACTTCCATTTCGTAACTTTTCGCCCAATCGATTCTATTATTATCGTTTGTTAACTATAATCCTCTCCCTTTCGGATGTTCCGAAGAACCATTCACGAGTCTCATCAAATTTTCGTCAAGCAACCCGCGCGCGTCGACGCGACGTGTTCGGTGTGTATACGTGTTTATCGATTCTCGTCTTCTAAGCACGTCTGACCGATTAATTGCGTATCGATCGGATATACATATTAAGTCTCTCGATAGCGAAAGATTATCTATATTTTATGTGGATACTTAGATGCCTTTTGACACTCTTTGTGCAGATACTCTTTGCGACAAAGTCACGCGAATATTTGCTTTAATCGAAAATTCGTTATCTTGATACAATACATTGAGATTTAGCCGATCTTACATCGTTGAATTAACTTCAATTTTCACGCTCGCCGTGTCATTATGGGGAAAGAGGAGAAATTTTATTCACGAAGATGTACATCGAGTCTTTTTTAAGTAGGAGAGAATTGCGCGTTAAAAGAAAAAAAGTATTTTTATGATCTCTAATTTTATTACGACATTTATATCAAAAGCTGATACGGTTTTCTATTTTCACTCGCGTATTACTAATGGCAGGGAACAGCGTGGAACAAATCGTATTGTAAAATCAATTTCTCATCGTATAATACCGGCTAACACGAAGTTATGATTGGCACGAATAATTGACAGGCATATATGCGCTTTTTCGAATATAAAAATAATTGGTACTCGACGAGTTTTACGCGGGCGACGGGACTCCATACGCTGCGACGAAATGATCGAAATAATTTACGCGCTGGCTGGATGCGTCCGCGCAACTTTCTCGGCGGCTCGCATTGTATCCACGTATTGCGTTTTTTTTTTCTGCTGCATTATTTCTCTCGAGCGCGTCGTTAATCGCGCCGATTGCCGCACCAGCGAGAAAGAGCTAGGCACGCAGGTAATTGGCGCTTAATTGGACCCACCTGTTCCATCCGGCCGGGCAAAGGAATCTCGACTCTCTTACGCTATTTATTTTAAGCGAAAGGGGTTGGCCTCTCGATTACTTAGCACTTGTGTCAATTCCCTCAACGACGAATCACGGATTTCATAAAGACGTTTCGCTTTTAAGTCCCTATAAAAATCGTTCTCCGCCAAAAATGTGATCTCTTAATTTGATCAATTCTATTTATCAAAACTGTCGATGAAGATTGCATTTTTATCTTAATCCGTGTACTTTATTTCCATATATAGTATACACGAACGTAATCCGAGCAAAACATTTCTTCCATATCATACAATCCTTTTGATCTCCACATCTTTATTTATCTTTTATTAATGTTTTGACTACAGTCTATAATTCTTACAGTATTATAATGTATAATAAACACAACAAAATAAATAATAAAAGAAACACCGCATCTTTTTAGCATCCAACCATCAGCAAACATCATTTGTCAGATACATGTTTCGAAAATGCATTCGCTCTAATTCCACGTTAATACGCCGTTTCGTGCGACTTGCTTTGTATGCGAAGTAATCGCTTTAAAATGCTCGCTAATTCTCAAAGAAAGAGCAAACGCCGGTTTTTACTCGCGGCCGCCATTATCTCTCATTAGAGTGGGTTCTTTTAGCGAAATCCCGTGGCGTCCCTCTTATGTCAACCCACGCTTATGTGTGTGGACCGAGAAAACGTTGAAAGATAAAATAAAGGCAGGGGATTCGAGAAAAGGGATGCGACAAAAGAGGGATGGACAAAATGTATAACACGACACGATGCTCGCGCATGTATGCGATTGCGCATGCAGACGGACTCGAGGAAAAAAAAATTGATGGGTTGTCGAAGGCAGATAAATCGAAAGGTGGATTATGACGGTCGTGATGGACACTATGCGTGAAAACGGCGTCGGCATGTCAAACTCGACGTCCATTTTTGCTAAACCGTCCTTGTCCGCCGCGCCAACTACGCACGGAAGCTCGTAAAGAAAATTGCGCGAACAATTAAAAAGTCTATCCTATTATTTTATAATGTCAAAGTACAAATTACAAATGTAAATCTTAACTAAAATGGCCAATAACAATTAATCATTGATTTGATAATTCGCAACAGAGAATGACGCACAATCAGAGAACCATTAAAAACCCAATAAATTTTTATTGGATATAATAAACGACATTCAAATTCGCGCATTCATGGGTTGTACTACAATATAGTAAACCATGCTGATCAATATATTCTAATTAGGATTGATGATTTGACCTGACTAATGAATCGCAAGAATATTTGCAGGAGGTTTCGATCATTAGCTTTAGTTCTTATTATACCGAACAAAAATGAATAAAAAAAACTTGGAGGAATAGCTTTAGCGGCGTTGTAAAGGATCATACCTGACGAAAACAAGGCGGGCGGAGAAGGGCTGTTAAATCGAACGCGCGGAACAAGAGGAAATCCACGCGAGACTCAAACAGCGTTGCAATTTTGCATATTTT
Organism: Tetramorium simillimum; assembly: GCA_011636635.1. Taxonomy (NCBI): domain Eukaryota; kingdom Metazoa; phylum Arthropoda; class Insecta; order Hymenoptera; family Formicidae; genus Tetramorium; species Tetramorium simillimum. The sequence continues at coordinate 10,426 of VBVQ01004438.1, read as the reverse complement.
TCACACACTCACGCGTGCACACAGCGACAAACTTACCTCGGCGGGGTGAAAAAAATCCGCGCGAAGCAGCTCGGCGGTCGGCAGACAGGGAAAGAGACGACGAGTCGTTGGAACGACGACGGGCGGACGACGACGACGACGAGGACGACGACGACGTGGACGACGACAACGACGGCGTCGGCGACGGCGTTGCGTGCGAGAGTGGCGTCGCGACGCCGGGCGTCGGCGTGGATCTCGCACGCGCCGTGCCTTCCGCGTCGCGCGCCGAAAACAATGGCGTCGTCGGGGTTCTCCGATCCGAACGGGGCACGGAACACCGCCCACGGCAAGCGCCGCCCCCGTCCGGCAGCAGCGATCGTGGCGAGGCCCGCGAAGGCTCTTGAGGACGCCGCCGCGGAGTTGCGCGATGCCGCGGCGCGCGGCACAATTGCGGTTTATCCCCACCGTCGATGGTTGGCGAGCGCGACGGGCCACCGCCACGCCATCGCCGGCATGGCTCCACCCAGATACACACTATGCCGCGCTGGTCCTGGCCGAGAAGCCTCGTCAGGGGCAACGTTGCCCGGAGGCAAGGCAACTGCCTGGTCAACTCCGCTCGCGCGGAGCGAAGGAGAGAGGAAGAGCGAGAACGGGGGGAGAAAAGAATGAGGAACGGAGATGGCTAGAGGCGCGGTAGGAGAGAGCAGGGACAACGCCGACCGAAGGGAGATGGTGTATACGATGTAGGGAACGCGCTTTAGGGGTGGGGACGCCAAAATCGTGCGGCAGGGATCTCCGCATGCGGGAAGGCAGACTCTGGTGGTCAATCGGGCGCCGCGCACCGCAGCAGCGACGCGTCACTGCACCCCTGTTTTGGGAGTCGGGCACGTGCTTCTTTCCTCTCCACCGACGCCGCGCGTTCAACTGCATTCCGGTTGCTCGCAGCTCATCCGCAGCCAGCCAGGCGCAATAAACGCCGATAAACCGCGAGAAGCCGCGCATCCACGCCCGTGCCGGGGGACACCACCGTCACAAGACAGCTCCTGGATATTCTTCCGTCTTTTGTAACGCGGTGCACGGCGCATTGATAACTCGTTGCTCGCGCCCTCGTCGCCCTGACAACGACGCTCCGCGCGAGGTATTCCCGACGCTAACGCGGCCTTGAGGACGTGTCCCGGTCTCGGATCCGTCGAGACCGCAACGGTACGTCGCGCGCTAAACCCGGAAAGTTGACAGCAGCGATTGTCAAATAGTGTGGATTCCCTAACGTGGCGAGGCTCGATGCACTCTTGTTAAACTGTGCGATTATAGTATCAGTGTATCAGTGAGACCGGCCAGTCGAGTACTCGCCACACGTACTCGCTCGTCGGCAGCTGATTTCTCGAGGTTCCTCGGCGGCGAACTGAGGAGCGTGGAAGCTCCGATCAACGGAAGCCGCGCCAAGAAAGTGCTGTGTACGCGGAGCAACGCCGTCGCGGATTGTGCTTTCAGCTGGTGGCTGGATCCGGCCTGACCACGGCCATTCTCGACACGGTAGGTTCGCATTTTATTTTGCGATGACAAGACGATACGCCCAAGACGAGACGTCTGAACATTTATTTGACTACGAGTTTGAACAGTCTTGCTTATAGACGCGAGCTTTTTAGAAATACAGATAAAGCATTAAAAATAAAGCTTACAACTTATGTACTACAGCTTGTGTTACTGCTAAATAACTGTTTAATTTAGAGTTTAGAACTATAAAGTTTAGGACTCTTTACAGCTTAAGTTTTTATTTTTATCGGTACTTAATCATCGTAAGAAAACCGAGACCGTAGTATATTGCGTAGTATATTGTGTAGTTGCCTATTTTCTTAATATACCGATTATGTTATTATTGTAGAGGAAAATTGACTTTTAATACTTTTTGCCTAAATTATTAATTGTTTCTGTTTCTAATCAATTGTATCTTGTATGTTTTTCATTTTTAAACAATGTTCAAAAATTTGAAAATTTTTGAACAATACAAACTATGCAAATAATCTTCCATTCTTCTTGATAGTTGAGCAGTATGATAGTAATATTCTTTTAAGAAAAAGAAACCAATAATTTTTAATATAACTTTTCATATAAAAATAACCATGGAAGTTTAAAATAATATATAATAACAGATGTTTGTGATACTTATATTTAAGAATAAAATGAATTTTTAATAAATTACATCGCTCTATCATGAAATATACTCATTTTTATTTCGTGTACTTTTTGTTAAACTTTATATAATTAATATTTGCTTAGACAATTTGAATAATAACATTTCACATATAAAATCTTTAAAAAGTGTTTGGTGCAAAATTAACCGTATAGATTCCAACTATTTTATATATTCTCGCAATTAGAATATACATTTTTTATGAAGAACTATCAATTTTTACGTAATATGTTTTATCAGTTGAAGCAAAGTTTTTGTCGGTTTAGCATTTTATTCTAATTTATCAGATTATGAGAGTCTCATCTCTTTCATCTAATAAGAGCAGAAATATCTCATCCAGAACTGACAGAGAAATGAATTTTCCCTGCGAGGTCGTCTTTTGCTATCCATAGAAAACTGTAATAAACCGAAATAGATGTAATAACTTGGACGCGCGGTAAGGAGCGATGGTTAGCTACAAATTGCGCGTGGTACAATGGCGTTGTTAACGCCCGAGTACCTCATTACGATCGCGAAAAAAGTTGTCGATTACAAACGAAATACATCGAGCTTATTTAACGAAAGTGCGCGAAGCATTATCGCGATGCCTTTTATTGCAACTTCGATTTTCTAACGCACAACAGTGTTACTCCATTCACGTTTCAATCTCGTTCTATTTGATTTGTACTTGGAATTGTACAACTTAATGATGAAAGTTGTACGATGACTACATTTTAGATAAAGTGAAAGACGAAAGTGGCTCTCAGTGAACTTGTTTTCACGATTGTGATTACATATTCTACATTTTGTACAACTAAAATATTTGCAGTTAGTTAGATGCTACTATCTTATTTAAATGTGAGTTTCAACATTGTAGTTTTAATATTTCTTCTGTTTGGTGCGCTCGTAATTATTTATATTCCAATTTCAAATAAAGAGAAAGGAGTATGTGTGTATATTGCAACGTTCTCTTATTGCCCCGTAAGCAGTAATTTTTAAAAGGAACATTATGAAAGGTACGCTAAATTACTTTTCATCAAAAATGCTTTTGTACAGCTGCTGCAAGCACCGTATTTTACAATGTTTGAACTGCTCTGCACCGTTTCAGCTTGCATATTTATTCGCGAAGCATACGATAGTCGCCATTATTTTTAGACGAAGGGAGAAACGAACACGCTGCGCTCATTGAAAGTGATACAATCTCGGAAAATAACAGATGTCTCCTCGAGTGCTTAACAAAGAAAGCGTACCTCGGAGATTTCGTGAAAAGCCCTTTGTGCGTGCCTGAAGCGTCGGCGGTGAAGGGAAAAAAAAAGGACAGGGCGGAGAAAAATCTTAGCCTCAATTATTTACTAATTCTACGTCCCTTCTCTCGTGGCTATTCTATTAAATTGATTCATGTTTACGTTTTGTATCTTGTCTAATCAATTAAAATTGCGAAAAGAGCGTCATTCGATATACATTAGCTTCGATAAATGGTCGTTCTGAGGTGCTACATGATAATTCAAGTTTACGTTTTCGCGGAAAAGAGTCAAGTCATATTGTTTAATACGCGCATAGAAATCTGATTCAGCGGTGTTACTCATTGGAGCACGATAGAGCGTGACGGGGAATTAAAAACGATTAACTCGCGTATCCGATTCGAATTAGCGCGACGTAGCGAGTACGCGCTCGCAGTTTACTGCCGGCGTCCTAATTGGCGTAAATTAATGCATCGTGCTTAAACTTCCGCCTTTCGCGCTCGACGAGATGCAGGTCGCCTGTGAGATATTTCGCTTTTGTGTGCCGAGAAGGTAGCGCACGGAGTCGCATCGTTTCAACGAGACTAAACGCAGCTCGTTTCTCAGATCCCCGTCGCGTTCTGCACACCGCCTCGGTTGTCCGGATAGCTCTGAGGCAGTAAATTTCGTTGGTATTTCATTCCGCGCTTTGCTACCTGAAAATCCTCAAGTGCTCGAAGTAGTCTACCGCTCCCCATGTCTCCCCTCGCGCTTTTTATTCATTGAGTCGCGTGATTATAATCACAATCAGTTCTCGCTGTCGGCGGAAAATTTCAATGTAAAAGAGCTGAAATAATTTTCACTGTAACACTTACACACGGTTTTATTGAACGATGCGTATGTCATAAATATTAATCATAGCTCGCGTAGAGCCTACTTAAATAAATTATTCATTCTCCTATAAAATATAAGTATAGTTTGCGGTGCGTCTGCGAAATACTTGTGTAAATCTGTTTTCATTCTATCGCGAGGTGACGTGGATCGCGCTACCGCGGGGAAAACGTTTCTGTAATGTCAAGTTGCGGGATATAAAGTATCAACGACTAAATTATTTATTTCTCTGTCAGTTGCGCGAAATCGCGTTTTGACAGCGTAGATCCAATCGAGATCTCGATATAGCGGGAGAATCTCTCTCTCTCTCTCTCTCTCTCTCCCTCTTGCTATCGCTCGGAGAAGCCAGGGTCTCGGGAGTGAGTCGCGACGAGACGCGGAATGATCTCGCGGTCGACCACGTTTAACGACCCTTGGCTCGCCGCTTTACAGCTTGCACTTTTCGATCCGGCCGGGCGCGCGGGTATTGATGTCCCCCGCTTTGCCGTCGGCCGTCGTGACGTTACCGCGACCGGGCTTGAAAGGAGCTAATGATCTACGAGTCTCGCCGAATGACAATTAACGCTCGTCCCGACGCACGCCGGCGTGTGATGATTAACCGTGATGAGATGAGGGGCACGCCGGAATGCGCATAGACGCGCTGCGCTCGCAGCCGCTTCGCGCGCACACGTCGGATTTCTCGATCGTCAGGATCGTTGAAGGCGTTAACGGCAGGTGTTCGATAGTGCGACGGTGATTAGATGATTTCTCGCCGGATACTCATTTCGATCATTTTATTCTGAAAATACCTTCATCGCTGAATCATTTGCGAGCGCATGCTAATTATTTTTGTTTATGAAGAATGCTGTTCCGCGTGTTAATTATGGAGGAACTTTGATAAATAGAAGATAGGGATATGCGTAAATCGCATATATCGTTAGAAATGCTGCTCATTTTTTATGTACATATATAATCTTTCGCCGTTCGCAGTTTTAAAAATAGAATAACCACTGATAAGTATGCGTTATTTCAAAGTCAATGTATAGCTTCAGAACGTGATATAATACTGTACAAATACAGTGATTTATTGTTACAGAATATGAAATATTATGCAACGTATCAATATCTAAAATTTATTCACGATTATTAAATCACTTTTATAATAACATTGCAAATCCGTCAACAAAAATTGCGTTTACGTAAAGAAATCGGATTGAAATTCAATTCGATAGTTTTTTTTAGAGTACAACGATCTTTATTGGCTCGATTTTGTAATAACGCAATACAAACGTTCCTTGCAACATTTCTTCCGCGTTATGCGTATTAATTTCACGATCTGTTGTCGTGGTGCGCAAAGTAATACGAACAAATTTATGCGGGGCGTAATCAGCCTTGGAAAAATTCGGAAATTTACCGCCGACACGGCAATGTTTATTATTTGCCTGGGCGTTATTTATTTTTTGGCGCACTTTGAAATTTGCTTTTGGCGAACCAGTTTCGACGGCGCCAATATTTACCGCGCTTCGCGGGCGATAATCCCCCGAATTATGTTCTTTGAAGCCGCGTTATTTACGCGCGCGGAAGGGCGTGTGCAACGCATCGTGTCGCGTCGCATCGCGACGCGTCGCGCCGCATCGCGCCGCGTCGCGCCGCGCCGTTACTGCGGAAAGGTATAGGGATCAATTGAATTTTCGTAAATTGCCGTGAATTTATAAAATTATTGTGAACGTATGTAAAATTATTTCGGCCGTTGCGCGCCAGCGTTCGTTAATCGTTAACACCGATTCGCCGTCGGCTACGCGACCCGCCGTCGTTGGCTGCGGATTTTTTTTTTTTTTTTTTTTTGGCGTAACGCCTTTTTTCTCGCGTATCGCCAAGTAAAAATTTCGCAATACGATTAAGAACGACGCGAAATTGTAAATCGAAACGCGTTCGCGTCTGTTAATAATCCATGCTCTCGATACGTTACGTCGTTACGCCCGAAATTGGTTTTTGATCGCGCTCCGCACTAAATAATCATCGCGCAGCGATATATTCCCCGTGAGAGTTACGGCATTATCGGCGATATTATCCAGCTCCGATAATATGGTATCCACGTTATAACATGTTATACGAATTTTAACATGTTTACGATCAACATGTCGTTTTTGTGAAAAGGATGCTGAATTTTTTCCATTTTTATTTTTGTTCTAAATAAAGCGCAGAGAGAGAGAGAGAGAGAGAGGAGTTATTAGTGTTTCTTTTTCTTTTAAAATTTACTGTTTTAGAAGATATTAATTACCTATCTGTGTGTTTACAATGATAAAGATATTATTTTAATAAAGATAAGATTGCGTTTACTTTTCGAGAAAGTTAAAGAGAAAGAGAGAGAGAGAGAGAGAGAGAGAGAGAGAGAGAGAGCAAAAACTTTGTAAGAAAAAAGTTTTACAAAAAGAATAATACATATTAAACAGGTTTATTGAAATAAGTACACCGCTTATCAGATGTATCTTTGTTTTTGTGATCAAGCAATACAATTGCATTTACTTTAAAGTAAATACGTGATATTATTTAATCAATACTCTTTCACTTTACGTTTCTCTTTCTCTCTCTCTCTCTCTCTCTCTCTCTCTCTCTCTCTTTCTCTCCGAGTGGATTAGGCGCAAGAGCGTCTAATTAAAAGCAGATTGCAGCGAGAGAAATCTGACCGAGCCATTCGAAATGATTTTAGCATTGTGTTAGCGTGGCCGGAGGTGGCGGCGGTGGAGACGGCGGCGGCGGCGGCAGCGACGGCGGAGGCGGCACGGTCGGCGGCGGTCGGCTGAGCCTGCACCTTCGTCCTTGCGGAGGTAGCGGTGGCGGCGGCATCGCCGAAAGTGACAGCGCTCCGGAATACCCGCCGAGCGCTGCGGCAGTGCGGAGCAGGGAGGCGGCGGCGGCGGCGCTGCACGCGGCAAGAACCCTGTTGGGCGCGGGGGTGGCTAACCCTTGCTCGCCCACCCCCGAGCCGCCCTTTTGGAAGATGCCACATAAAGGTCGGTCGAATCAATTTACTTAATTTGCACCAACGAGTGCGAGAAAACGAGGTGTTTGGCGATTGACCGGAATCGTATTGACGCGGCTGACAGTCGGACAAACAAATAGCTGATTTTCTAAATTCGGTCAACAAATGAGCTTTGCCGGCAACAGCTCTTATCAGTGGATTTGCAAGAACCATAATTGATTGTTCTGTGAGACAACATTGTCAATTACCGAACACTTTGTTTAAGTGAGTGAGATAAAAATAGAAAGCTTGCGGCACTAGGAATTACAAAGGTGATGTAAGAATAATTTTTCAATCTTAATCAGAGAAAGCTATATATATATCATAACTATATTGACGCGCGCGAAGTAAGACAAATGAACTTTTATCAAATTTGATTTACTTACTTAAATATTGCGTTGAAGTGAATGAAGCGTAATAAAAAAAAAATTGAATTCTTTTTATAAATTTCCTGACTAAGTACCTGAGTAAGTACTTTCATGACTTCTTCAATTATAATGGCTTCTTACGAAGCAATCTGACTGTCATTTAATAGGTTGAATCGCCAGAGTAAGAAGCGATCGCAATAATAAATCCAAGTTTATTAACTCACAAGTAAGCGCATCTTGCAGCTCTAATTAAGTAGCTAAGAATCAATCGCGTTAATTCTCACTAACTCTAAGAGAACTTACAATTAGTTGGATGGTATAAGATTTCTCTAAAAATATATCTCACTAAGGGCCGGTTTTTCCAACTTCTTGGTAAGCTAACTAATAGTTAAATCATACGTCTGTCTTTGTTTTATCTTCAAATTAGAAAAGTTCAGAGGTATGATTTAACTAGTTAGCATACCAAGAAGTTGAAAAAACTGGCCCTAAAAGTTTTAAGAATTACACATTATTTACCAAATATTAAAAATATCGTAATGTCACGCTTAAATATAATATTAAGTTTAATATTCTTCACATTTTTCTTTAATTCACAAGATTTTAAATATCAGAATAAAATATTTTAGTAATTAACATTAAAGTAACGTTTACGGGCGACAGGAAATCAATATAATTGTGATGTCTATTTTTGCGACGAATAGCACGTATTGTGTTATCGCTGCGTCGTGCTATCATTCGCAAGACGATACTCGAGCAAATAGTACTCGAACGCAAATTGCCCCGCGCATCATCGTATTACCTTTCATATTACCTTTAATCTAATAGCGGCAAGTAAGTCGTAACATACGCGGATCAAAGTTTTCTTAAGGTAGATGGTTTCGATAAGTTCACAACCCTTCCAGCGAACTCGTGATGAGTTATACGAGAGAAGGGACGAGTAAATACGCGTACGCTTATGAGCTTAGGTGAGCTCGCGGTTACCCCCGGGGGTTAGTTGGTAACTTGACACGCCTTTAGTCGGCTTCTGTCGGGCCAGCGGCCCCTTCGCCAGCGACTCCGGCGAGCGAGGCGAAGGGTGGTGGCCCTCTTGCACCTCGAGAGATTCGTCCTCGCGACCCCAACGCGCACCATACCCGGCAACAATCAGTTAGGCTGGCTCGGACCTCCCTTTCTTCGTACCCCCGACAATAAGCGGGGGCCGCTTACACCGCCAATTTGTCTCGGCGCAACGTAATCTTTCTCCGGTCGAGGAGTTTACCCACACTTCGCCCGAGAACGGAGACGCGGGATCGCGTTACGCGGCTGTGGCCCACGCGAGATCATAATGGGACTTGTAGGAGGGTAAGTGCTTCCCCTCCCCTCTTTCTCTTTCTATATAATGCCCCCTCCTTCGTGTATAGCTTTAGAGGCGGACAATGCTCGCGTGGCACGAGCGCGCCCCTCTTTCATTCGTCCAACCACCAGTCTGCTTCCACTCGCATTCTCTCTTTTTCTTCCATGTACTATACATATATCAGGGAGAGAGAGAGAGAGAGAGAGAGAGAGAGATCGCGCGCGTTTCCTCTTACTTTGGCTCTCCATAAAAACCCCGGTAGCTATTGGAATCAAACGGCCGATTCACGAGAACGCTTTATTTCGTTCTCGTCGCTACACGAGATTTGTTAATGGTTATGGGCCCCGCGCGTTGGTTACGGGCTCCGAATCGGATCTCGCGCGTGCCAGAGCACGGAGGCTGCGGAGATTACCTGCCTCCGTTGCTCCAAGGGGGTAATAAATGTCGGCGGCGCGGGATTATCCCCGCGACCAATCAATAGAGACCACGGCTCCGCAATACGTCCGCGAGGCATGCCGATAACTTTTGCCCGTAGGTATGTGTAGGGGAGCTTCGAACACGCCAGTTTGGCTCTTCGATCTGCATGGCCGCCAGCATATTGTGACGGAAGATACGGTACATGAAGCGTTCTGTTAATTCAGAAATTATTGCGCGCGAACTTTGGGACGAACTTTATGTACGAAAAACCATTAATTAATCATTAAATCTTAAAGGTTTATTAAAAGTCTTTAAACTTAAATCTTTTGCAACAAGTTCGCGACATTTTTCATTCACAATTACGAAATGGAGAACGTTGAAGTTAACTCGTTCACGAATGGCGAAAGGTTTAAAAATATAATAATACGCTAACGGCGTGACGGATTGCACACGAACGACAGGCCACTTACTTCGATGATATTAAGGATTGCTGTCGCCTTCGCTCGTTACGACAATAGCTCCTCTCGCAATGAGCGTTTATCGAGTCGGGATTTCACGGTCCGTTATCCCGTTTACCGGCGCAAAACTTATTTAATCGTTGCGCAGCGGCGTCGAGATTATCGCGTTATCTCGCGTTTTGCCGCGTGAAGCATCTTGTTATCTGTGAATAGTAACGAACGCGAAACGCGTACGATTACTAACCCCGCGGCCATGAGTTCAGGTATTTACCCGCGAAAAGCTACGGAGAAGACACACACTCGCGCGGGCCTGCCTTACACACTGGTGTCAATAATAACGGGCGCGGTAATGAGTATGCGCTGCCGGGGATGGCTGCTAATACTGCGCCGCCGCCTCTTAACACCGTCCGTAATGAATTCGTCGTCGCACGGAAAGCGGGCGCGGAGCGCTCTTACCGCGATTCAACTCATTAGAGAGCGTATGCCTGGCACGCCATCTTTGATGTCGTTGAAAGACGCGCATGAGATGAAGTTTCTCTCACCCCGTGCTACTCGCCGAGTTTATCACGAAACGCTCGGAGGCTGGGCC
>VBVQ01004437.1:0-14774 GCA_011636635.1 Tetramorium simillimum | reverse complement strand
CCCCCCCTCCCCCCACGTGCATCACGGACCCACACGAATCCGATCGATGCACATGCGTCGAGTCTCTACCATGGAATCGATGAAAAATGCAACGCGTCGATCCTAACTTCGCGGCGGACGCGCGGATAGCGATAGTCATCTGTTTTATGCAAGTGTATCTTTACTTCAGCAAACACTTCACGAGAACATATTATGCTATTTTACGTGCATTACAGAATTTCTTACATTTCTTGCTTTTTTCTCTCTCCCTTCAGATTGCAAATAATACAATATTATCAACAATTAAAATTTTATAGGAAACAAAACGCGAAATTTTATAGGAAACAAAACACGAAATTTAAACGAAATTTTTTTATACAATCGTATAATTTGCAATATTAATATTGCAATGGATCGGTACATGTTATTAGAAAGCAGGAATTTTAATATCATATTTTATCTAATTAAATTAATACTTTTTTAATAATAATTTATTAATAATTACTTTTTTTCTATTAATATTTATGTAACAATGCTGAAAGGATCTCTCTTTCTCTCACTTTCTTTTTAAAGAATATAATCTGACACTTAATAATAATAAGTAAATTGACGATATGTAAAAAGATTAGAATGTTTTAAAATTTGTCAAAATTTACAGCAAATGCTATGAAATAAGTAAAACTAAACAAAATTTAAACCACGCTGAAATGACAGTTGTCAAGGAATGGCGACGCGTTTGGCGTTTATCAGATATAGCGGAAATATCAGTACGAGAAGAAGAACGGCGCAAAACAATGCCCGCTCGGTAATAATGGCGGTGCTATTAAGTACCGCCCGTGTCATTAAGGTAAGTGCTCTTTACCTTTTCTTACCGTTTTTTATTCCCATCGAGCGTGACGCGCGAGTTAACCACGGTATTCGAGTATCTTCGCAATATTATCTCCCGAGATAACACCATCGGTTCTTACAAGAAATACCGGCTGCTTTTCAGCGAAATAATTTATTAATCGGGGAAGGGCCTCGCCGACGAAGTGTATAAGTTACTTTTTGTTTCGCCCGTACAGAGAAATATGAATGCACCTTCGTACCACATCGTAGAAAAAGATTATTTCAATTTTTAAGTTTTTATCTTCTTTTTAACAAACTCTTGCTTGAAATTATTATTAAGAGTCATAAGTTGAAGTAAAAATTTAATGTAATCATTAATTTTACTGCAATAATAGTTAATAATATCGGATCTTGTATTTCTCGTACAATTCTCAATAAGATATTACATATTGTACAACACAGCTCACTGATGCGAGTCGCAAATCAATTGAGTTGAAAATGACAGCAATCGATAAAATAGCGCGTTTAGGGGTTGTAAAGCAATTTCGTAAAGACGTGAGGGAAGGCAGCGTGTCGTGACAAAGGACCATTGTCCATATCCTTCGAGCATGATTGACATCTGTTATACAACGAAACTCGGACGACTCCGAAAGTGGTTCGGTTAGGCTTGCGGTTTTGGCGGGCGCAGCCGTGCCCGTTTACGTCGACTTATAATGCCGACCACGTGGCAGTCGTAGCGCGATATTTAATATCGCAAAACGAGAGAACAACGATCGCGGCGGAACAGAGGGCCAAACAAGATCACATAACGGCTCGCAATGGGCCAAACAACGTAGCCTTTGACGGCTGCCGACTGTGCCCGGACAGACAAATATATAATTGGCAACGGAGACGATGATTTTGAAAATAATTTTGTTTTTCTGATCGCCCTGCAGCAAATTTCATGCGCATAAAATTGTATCATATGGCAGGTTTATTCAGTCTTGAATCATAATTATTTTGAAATTAAATAATTTTAATTCAATATATCTAAGTCTTCGCATTATTTACTTTCGTTTATAAGTGATTTTATAAAATAATATGTAAGAATTTCTAAGTAAAAATTAGAAGATTAAAAATATCAGAATTATATTAATACGGAAATTGGAAAAATACAAGTAAAAAGTGAGAGATGCAAAAACCCACTAAAAAGCCGAAATTTAAAAAATATTTCATGCTAAAATACGAGGAGCCAAATATAAAAACTTTATGGATCAACGACTTAAGAATTTATAACGCCAGGGATCTAAAGATAGTTTTGTTATCGTCGTGATGGCGCGTGATAGCGGGGGAGCTGTTTCTTTTGTTTGCTCACTATTTCGAGACTTTGCTGTACCGAGATTCGAGTGTAATTCGATTTTCTTTATGCTGGCAGCAGACAAGCGTACCGGTTCACCGCATCCCCTCGGTCGCCATAGCGACCATCTCGAAAAGACAGCGGCTTAATTAAAAGCTGATTCGTTCTCCACCTTGCCAATTTTCTTAGCGGATACCGCTTGAAACCACTTAATCGCCCGACCGCAGAAGTGCCACCAATTTGCCGGGTATACAGCGCGTCTGTTTGAAGATCCTCGAGGGATGGAAGACTAGGGAAAGATAGGCGGCAAGAAGGGGAGAAGGAGGAAGAAGGAGTCGAAAGGAATGGAACGATCGCAGTTGGCACCCAGAACCTTCGAACTAATCCTGGAATCAATCGAGAGGCACGAACGCCTATTAAGTCACGATTATCCAAAGTCACCTCAGCTGCCGGACTTTTCGAACTTTTCGCAGGACTCGTTCATTAGCGAAATTTGCCATCGTCATGAGCTGTTCAACAAAACCGCAAAAGAACTGCGTACGAATCTTATTTCTTTGGTACGTAATTATTTCTCTCTCATATTTTTACTTTCGTCTTCGCACTTATCCAGTTTTGTTAAATTATTTATGTCTCTCTCATATTTTTACTTTCGTCTTCGCACTTATCCAATTTTGTTAAATTATTTATGTCTCTCTCGCTCTTCTCGCTTCCTTTCTCTCTGACTATATATGTATGTACACTGCCCGATAATAATTCGTTCCTATCATCTCGCGGACGTAACATTTTAGTTCCCAAAATTATTAATGAATCGAGATATATCAATCGCGTGTGTTATGCAATCGGCACCAGCCAACTACAAAATAAATTTAACTGACGGTGCCATAAATATATTCTTATGTTCCCCTTGTCCCGCAAGAGCGGTCAAGGAACGAATTATTGTCGGGCAGTGTACATTAATCGAAAAATGAATAGAAAGCAAGATTAAAATATTGAAAAAATCTCAGACTATATACAAAGTTTCGTTAATTAATATCAAGCTATAATGCATAATAAAATTAATAGAGAGCATTTACAAAAGATTGACATATTTCTTACATTAAAAATAATTTCAAAATATTTTCGTTTCATATTGAATGTCCCGACAATTATTTTATAACAGCATAAATTACTGCACAAATATCCTCCCTTGTTCTTCAGTAATTTTATAATATTTATAACTAAAACAATTCGCGCCTCGATCAAAATTCCATCACGAAAGCCGAAGGAAAAGTCCCGTGTTTTTTCCGCGACCTAACAGCGACGAGCGAATTTTTCGCGTCTCGTCGCCCCGACGATCCCGCGCGGCGTTTCGCGCATTATTTCGCCACGAAATTGGCCGCTTTTTGCCCCGGTCTCGGCATGACCGAACAGAGAGAACGTTGAAGAACGGAGCAAGATGAAGGGAAAGAAAGCGAAGGAAAGAATGAGAGGGAGAAAGAGAGAGAAGACGAAGGTCCGGAGGAGCGGCGTTATCCCCCGGGATGAATATGATGTAAATAAATGACGAGCTGCCCTTAAGGGAGTAGATATTAGAGAGGGGGTAAGAAGTGTTATGAAACATAATTAGCGACCGCCGCCACTGACTCGCGATGATTACAGGGCGGTGAAGCGAAAGTCGTATGGCGCGCGATGGCGGCGGGGAGGCAGCCGGTGCCGGTGCCGGTGTCGGGATAGATTTCCTGGGCTACGAGCTACTACCTTCTTGCCTTCTCTCTTACCACATTCGCGAAGCGAGCGAACGGCCGCCGACACACGCGCGCGACTTCACACCCACGTGAGAGATCGCAGGCGCATGCACCCGCGCGAGCACGGGCGCGCGCGAGCGCGAGTGCACACGTATACATGCACACGTGGATTTGCACGTGGTATACACCGGCCGGCCGCCTACGTGTCGGCTTAGCCACTGGCGTCGAAATAATTCCCGACTGCCTCGAAGCTGATTTTTTTTTCCCCTTTATGAATTTAACATGTACGGATTTCGACGGAAGAAAAAACCTTTTGGCCCTAAAACGTTTTTTGTGACACGTGAAGGAATAGTTAGGAATATTCGTCGGTAATGGATTATAGGGAGGATCTAAATAAATTAAATTATGAATGCTCACTCTAATTTTTAGGCCTAATTTGAAAATTGTTTCTGAACACGTGCAAGAGTAAAATGTCCTCTACTTAATAAAAATGGTTTATAAATTAAATTCTCCATAATGCAATTCAGACTATTTAATTCCTTCAAACAATTAAGTCTAAAAAACAATTTTTTACGGGCAATTGTTTAATTTTAACAATTTCCACCTTTGTGAATCAAAATAGCTTGACAGTAAAGGATTAGACATCTCGAATAGGTGCGAGATTTATTATATATGTATATTCGCGATTCTAATAATTAACATTTCCCGTCTGGACATTCGATTGGATCATCGAATTCTATTGACATATTCTTGTTACGGCGCCACCGCCCCGCCTGTATGAATATATCATATCAATCTAATTTTGATAAAATTACATTATACAGACTTTCGAATATTAGAATTTAACAATAACTTCAACCATTATCGGTCCCGCCGCAATCAATCAAACGTGTCTAGACGTTTAATTATACTCTTCGATCATCTTAAAATTATTCACGCTATTATAGAAACCTTGCGTGGAATATGGACCGCGCCCATTTGCGAATATCGAGCAAGAAAGACGGCAGATTACGCCAATGCATGACCGCATGGTGTATACGCGAGCTTAATGGTCGCCAGGTACAGTAATTGGTACCGATGCTCTATGAGCCGGTAGGTGGGCGGATCCTTGATCTTTTTACGGATTTAATGATCGACTGTTGAAAACGAACGAGTACGCGGCGAGTCCATTTCTTCTTGCCGAAGCAGATCGAAACTTGTCATCTAGATGAACGAACTCATCTCGCAACTAAAGTCGTTATAATTCAGTCAGAATTGCTGTGACATGAAATACATTTTGTTAACTGATTGACAAAGGCAACATCAATCTTACACTTAAAAATAATAATTTTGATATATGTGGAATCCTCTAAATCTTAGAGGATTTTATTCTTATATTGACCTCAAAAGGATTTCTCTGAAATCAAGAGAAAAATAGTATAAGTAAGAGTTTTTTAAGACAGAAAAAAGTATTTTTTACTTTATTGAAAGAGAAATATGTTTGCTGTAAAACAATAAGCTTAGAATATGAGATTATAGGAAAAATCACTCTGAACGTAAAATACTTTTTTTGGATGTATATTTGTAATATTTGCTTTGTGAAAAATAAAAAATTTAATTGTGATATGAAAATATTAAAAAGACTAATACTGAATTAGGATATGCTAGAAGAAAAAGACAATGTTGCAAGAATTCTTTTTGATATAAAGATATTATATATAAAAATTTATACCAGGAAGAGAAAAATTTTATTATAATTAGAAATTGATTCCGTAAAATCAAATAGTTACTTACAGAATAAAAGTAGAAACGCGATTGTGTTATATCGATGCCAATAAAATTTTAACAATATACAATTTAAAATAAATGTAAAAAATATTATACTAATAAAATAAAATAAATTTGTTATAATGATGTAGATAACACTGACTCAAAGAAATGTGTTCCATATCACGTAGGATTAAATGAAACTAAAATTAAAGCTAGGGGAGATCTGCACCCTCGTCAAGGATTTTATCAGAATCGCTAGCGCCCATTATCGTGAGAAAGAAAAGAAAGCCCCGTGGTCGCGAGAGGATCGATTAAGCTAAGAAGACTCGGAGAGAGCGACTTCGCGATGTACCTAATTTATTAGCAGCCATTCTCCATAACGTTTATGGCGACCGGGAGCGTCCTGCAGGATCGTCTTGTCCTGACGTACCGCCTTTCCGGAAAAGTATCCCCACAAATTTTTACGGTGCCTCGCGAAATAACTCCGGGGGGCCGCGACTTTCCACCGGGGGAGAGTTGTTTAAGGGCGTCTCATTCGAGCGGAGGGGTAAAAGCGCGTTACGGGTACCGAGACACGGCCGCCGACTTTGATCCAAAATTGCGAGGCTAAGTGACTGCACCTGCAGAATGGTGTATGAAATTTTTATGCAAATTTAAACGCGATGTAGGCCACCGGTATAAATAACGCGGCGCGCTTTTGTGGCCGAAATATATCCCCGTGAGGGAAATTTCCAGGGGAGACCCCGAAGCGACGCGCCGCGTTTACGATCGCCGAAGGGACGAGGGGGCGTATGGTAAGAGCTGGATGATGATAATGGCCGAGCGAACCCACTGATATACTCGAGGTGTTTCGATGAAGCGATGCCCGCAAATGGATTGAAAATTCAAGACGACTCGATTTGCGATTAAAACATTAAAATCGCGAAATTTGAAAAACTTTCGCATATAAAAGACAGAAATTTTTAAAGCATTCTAAGAAAGAAAAGGATTAACATTTAACACTCGGAAATTTGAAGATCTCAAGTTTGTAAACCTTTAGAATAGCAAATTTTTAATCATTTGAAAATTATAAAAAAGAAAAATTTTCGAAACAATTAATTTTTCCACAAGAGCTCTAGTGAAATCGCGAAATCTGACGATTCGTGAATCCGAAAATCCAAACATCATAGGACCAGCAAATTCGAGGAACCAAGGATGCATACTCCACGATGGCACGTGAATCTAGCTGGTGGAACCGGAATAATAAATTGAAAGTACTGTGCGAGGGAGCTACTCAGCCTGCCCCTTCTTAACCCTCGTATCCCTTTTCGCCCGCGTCGCGGAATATCCGGTATATCGTGGGATATTCGGCGACATATGCGGATGTGCACGGAGAGGCAATATGCAGAGAGAAACGAGAACACGAAGCATACCGAAAGGTACATAGAAGAGAGTAAAACCCGATCCACACTTGCGATTTAATTGTCATAAAAAATTTCAAAAAGTGTCCATTTGGTTCTACTTTGTTAATAAATGGTTATTTAGTTCGATTAAATAAAATGTTCCAAAAACAGACATTACTCTAATTGATTGACACTGTAACAATTTGCCAGCTCATAAACAAAAAGGAAAGCTCACTATGTTGCAAATTATTTTATGAAACACAAATGATGTTACATAAAGAAATATTTTATCTCATGTATTATGATATACATTGTATGAAAAAATTAAATATGCTTTTTCTGTAATGCAAAACATAGTGATAATTTTCTATAATATTTTTATAACAATATGTATAATTTAAATTTTATTCATAGAACATAATGTAAAAAAAATATCAAATGGACTCACAAATGGAAAGCGCAGATCGGCCTTAAGACGGTAGTATGGCGGTGTAGTCCGGCCACAGCTTGCGAGGATACGAGCCCGAGGCGCACCCCACGAATGTTAACGCGCCGCATTAGCCTGGTATTGGTTAGAAACGCGGGGGGGAGGGCGAGCAATAATTCTGATAACGCAGCATGTTGTCATGTTGCACAGCATACGAAATGGTCCGTGCGCGTCTTTATGGTAAAGACGAAGCCACCCTTACTCTGTACTTAGAACAACCCTTAGTCGCCGAAAAACGACGTGGCTCGCGCGACACCTCCAGCGAACGCTTCCAGCATACATTATTAAAGTATTGTACGGTGTTTGCGAGAATATATTTTGGATAAAAATAACTTTGTATAAAAAAGCTAAGATATATTGTGTTCCCTCAAAATTCTTCGTTAAAACTGTTAAATATTACGAAAATTGTTTTTCGTTAAAGTTGGATATACGTTGAATAAAAGAAAATCTTTTTGATTTAATATGTGAATTATAAATAAAGTGCGATAGGTGACACAGAGTATTCAAGATCGTAAATAAGAGATTATGGCAGCATTTGCAAGATTCCGCGATGTCGTTGTAGCTCGCGGTGTTCTCGAGCTCTCGTATGATAAAGACGGTTTTCCACGGTGGCAATATCGGATCCAATATTGCGGCAATAAATGGCCAGGGTATTATGTATCGGCCTAATAACGATCGTAATAAACTTACGAGTTACTTTATGAGATAACCCGACCGCTTGTAGATCGCTTCGACTGCCGCGCCAGGTGACGCGTGCCGTAAAAATTTCGTCAATTTTATTCCGTACCCTTAAAGCCCTCTACGAGGCCACGAGGCGCTTTTTTTTACTCACGAGCAAATCACGTCGACGCATCGAAATTGAACTACAGGCAAAGAAATGACCGTTTCTTCGATGATCTTGGCGATTGTGCGGCACGTTCCATGGCGCGCTCTGTCAAGCGCGAAGCACGTGATTCAATTTCGCAAAACTCATGACAATACGAATGCTCATAAAGAAGATAAATCGATGTCGTAAAAAGCCAAATACAATAAATAAACGAAAACTAGAATAAATTCGGAAATATATTTTTTCGCAGTATTCATTCAAACGTTTATTTAGATTTCTTTAACATTTGTATAATCGTGATAACATAAATGTTTTATCAATACATATAAATGTTTTATCAAAAATTAAATTATTAATTCCGTAATTACATGTAGCGTTATTAACAATTATTTAAATGTCAATGGTTTTATTATTATCTTAACGAAGATTTCAAATGTTAATCCGTGAAGAATACGCACTTCTACGCACCGAGGGTTCAGAAAAGAGCGTGAAAAATTTCTTGTTTTGACGTGGCCGATTTAGACTCGCGGCTGAGATTAAACTGTTTACGGTTAAAACTGCTACGAATTATACGCGTCCGCTTTAATTCGTGATTTACGATCGCAGAGATCGCAAGAGGGGTGAATTTGTCCCTGATCACAATCTCCGTGGAGAATTTAACTGTGAACAGAGGGTGCACCCCTTGACTACTACTGGCTCATCCTACATCGTTTGATTGTACTCTAAGTTCGTATTCCGTCTCACTAAATATACCAAGAGTTATATGTACATATATATCACAGATATTCGGAATAAAATATGTAATTCTAAGGATTTAACTATCTAAAGATCCAGAAATGTATTTTAATCACAGTTACAGAAATTCTAAAATTCCAATCATAATATTTAATATTTAATAAAAAAGAATCCAAAGCAAAAATCCAAACTGCAAGTTGGATATTTTTAAAGTTCGAATGTTACATATAAGAAAGTAAAACTATAAAGTTATTAAGATTCAAGAATAAAATTAAAAATGAATTTAAAGAGATTTGAGATTCCGACAATTTTAAATAAACATATTAGAAATTAAGATTTCCAAGACACTAAAGATATACTAGTGTTTAAGAAATAATAAATAAAATGTAAGAGAAGAACCACGTGTAAATAGCTTTCGCAACTATCTTCGTGTGCATGCGCGGTCGCGTGTACATTGACAGGTATATACCGGGTGAGCGTGCCGCAAGTCGGCCGACGCAATAGAAAACCCGATTTAACGGTAGTAAATCTTCCGATCGTGGGATTTACGATTCGGTAGGAGCGCGACGAGGGAGCAGTCGTAACGAATTTAATGAAATCACTCTCGCGATTTTTTTCTCGAGCGCGCGACGGCGTTCTAATCCATGGATTAGAGATCGGATCGACGTGCGTGCAGAATCGAGACTTTATGACGCTCCGTCACTCCATTCGTTCCTAAAGCAAGCTCTATCGCGCGCTATCTCACGGTCGTTTCGATTGTAGCACCCTTTAAATGGAATTTGCAGTGATTCTAAGTCTTTACGTTCGAGAATTCGTTGCGTACGAACAGGAAACTGAATCATTACGATGTTGCGCGATAAAAGATTTTAAAAATAAGTTACCATTCACAAACAATTCAAACAAAAATTTTATTTTGTGAAATTAAATACCTAACTTTTATGAAAAGTCGAAGACTTTAGAGATTCTTGATTATCTGGCAATAGCATTTCGATCATTTCCCTCGAATATGCAGACGAGACTTTTAATTTTACGAAATAATTTTCTTTTTATTCTCTTAATTTACGTGACATTTCTTTCAGCATTGCCTACTTTTTTTGCAGATTCAAATAGTGGCGACTTCCTCGCCTCGCGATTTATAGATCGATTTGCAGTCCGGCCTTTGAAGCGGATCACGGCACCGCCAGCACGTCCGCGCTAAACGCGAGGCCCGAGTTAAGAAAACGCGCTGAGAGGCCACCTAAAGTAAATTGATTCAAATTAGTTCCCAATAGCATGTAATAACGTGGGTTCCCGCGGCGTCTCTGTACCCTCCCATTTCGCCTTAGATACGTCATTATATCGGCCGCCGCCTAATACTTAGGCCGATAGGTGATATAACGCCAGAATTATTGCCTGCATACCGGGTGAACCATCACGTACGCGCCGCCACGTAACGTATCAGAAATTGCGCCGCGCCGTGATCAAGGGATAGGAAGACAAACGCCGGATTAAACGCGGCCTGGACCGCAGTTCGCCCTCGATTCAATTTGTGAGTCGAGACTCGCATGGGACACGGAGAGAAACTGTAACCGATGCTTCAAAACGCTCTAATAGTAGGAGTAGTTTCTGCTACGATCGAGCATCATCTCAAGAAAACTTAAATTAAATCTCATACATCAGAAATATATTAAACGTCTTTAAAAAGTATAAAAATTATCAACACTTATTTATATCGTGTATGTATAATAGAACAAAATGAGAAGCGAATCTAAAAGCAAGCAAAAAGAAATCGCGCGAATAGTAGAATTTGTACGAAGTTCTTCTCAGTCATTCTATTTCTAGAAAGATATAATCCCCTATTATTCCCTCTTACTGAATGTAGAAGCGAAGAGATGTTGGCGGGCATGTCGGAACGTTTCGATTATAGGCCTAAGTGGCTATAATAGCTGTCGTCGAGGGGCAAGAAAAAGAAATGAATATTCATGTTACGTCGCTGAGCGTCAATTCGTTCGAGTCCTAAAATTAGTAGACGACACGTTCCGATCTCGGCTCAACCGACGTCAGATCGTTCGCCGTCAAATCCGACGCTCCGCTGTCAAGCCTTCCTCAAAAGTCCTGTTTCATATTTATACCCGAAACGAAACTTTCGACTCGTTCGATAATTTCCCCGAAGAGATTTGTCGGGCATCACGAGCGTTTTGTTACGATCCGGCACACACCTACGTTACCGCGTTGGCAACCCTTTTAAAACGACCTCACTCTCCTCGGGCCCCGAGGAACTCGTTTTGCTCTTCTCGGGCATCCTCGAGACACAAATCATGCTCGAACGGATCCCTCCTGCTCTCAAGAGCGACGAATTCGACCGTCCTCTTTCATGAGGTTTCAACGGCCACGCTTACGTGCCTCCACTAAGTCGTATTAGTGTTTTCGCTTGGACAATCGTCGCGTTCGTTCGTTATCATACGCGTCGCACGCTTCATTAAAAAAAATATTTACTGCGATAGAGACTATACGAAATATTGGTAATTTTATACAAGCGAAAAGCAAGTCGCTACCTTTATGATGGAAACATGATGAGAGATTTAATTTGTATATTTTCTAAAAATTATTTTTCTGAAATTTATAAAATAGAAAATTGCCATAGTAAGAATTTAGGAAAAGAAACATAAAATATCATTTCTATCTTAAATAAATATTTACATAAGAGCTTCTTTTAAATCTAAAAGAGACACTGCAATAAAAAGTAGAAATATATTTAATGAAAAGCCCATAAATTGCGACTAGTTTCTCACCGTATAATTAATTACCAAAACAAATTGTAATTTTTTTATGCTACTCACCATTTTCGGAGGTTCTTTTTCATCCAGTTCTCTCCACGGTTATCGAGGAACTGAAACAAAAAAAAAGATACATAAATACACGTCACACGTTAAATGTATCAGGAGTGGTTTTTCCGGAATGGGTTGTATCATTTTTCGTATGGTGGATTAATTTCTCCTACCGCCTACAACGAGACTCGTGTGGAAGAGCCGAATCTCGCCTAATCTTATTCAAAATGCTTCCAGGGAGGCGAGCGGCCTCAGAATTAGTGTTTTCATTGCGCGGCAGCCACTCGAGAAGCCGCTCTCGCTCTCGTGGCTCTAAACGGCAGCACGAGTGTTTCGGATCCACTCGAGTTACCAACGGCTACCACCTCTTCTTCAAATATCGAGAACACCCTCGACTCGCGGCCGGCCGTGAGCTCCGGAAAACACATTTCGTGAACAGGACAATGGCCGGCGACGATTATACGGTAGCGCTGAAAACAACATTAGCGTCTACTCGAGAAGGAACGGCCGCTTCTTCGCCGGATCGCTGACAAACGATGACGCGACGAATCCTCCTTGTCCGGTTCAAAAAGGAGGCAGGCACCTCTCTCCGTGAAAGGATGTAATTTTTTCTCAAGCATCCCGGACCATACAATAGGACCGAATGACCGGTTGACTCGTCACAGCGTCTTATTAACGAATGAATGCGGATCGCGTGTCCCATTTATAGCTTAAAGTACCTCTCTAATTTTTATACATACATATAAATGGCAGTTGTTATATTATTTCACTGATTCAATGGCCCAACAATGGTCGGTGACCGAAAATTTCCTTCTACAAAATAAATCACTTAATCAACCTCTTAATATGCTTATTCTTCGCTCGAACAAAAAAATTTCTTCTTCTTTTATTTGCGCGGTACAAAAATATTCAAAATTATACTCGTTGTTTTAGTGATGACGTTTTAATAATTTTGAACGTCCCAACTGAAGATACTAAGACAGCAATTCCACCGAAACGAAACGAAACGAAACGTTAAGAACGCGAACGCGACTTTTCCATGATTCCTGCTGCGCAGAGCGGAGAACATCGAAATGTAGCATTTAATGTATGCGGAGTTCCAGTCCGCCTCGCTCGTCAGCGTCCGGCCGAGTTGAAATCCGGCCGAGAGACCTCCAAAGCGTATCCGATCCCTCGGCACTACGGTGATCCGTGAAACATCTTGTTAGCTCTGTATAAACGGATGAAGGGCAGGCCTCATATAGGGTAGATCACACACATAACTGCTCGCTATCTATTTTATTGTCACGGGATCCGTGACGCACCCGATGACTCCGGCATGGCGCGGCGCGGCGCGGTGCGTCGCCGCTGGTTGGCCGGCTTCCTCGCCGGGGAAAAAATCGCCTCACCTCGCAACATATTTTAAGCGCGCCGAGAGATTTATGTCCCCGATCTCTCCGAGGATGAGAGACAGAGAGTCGGAGAGTTCGCTACCGTGTTGCAGCGTCCGTCTTTTGAATAGCCGGGTAATACTAACGCCGCCGCGCCGCGCCGGCCGCTATCTGTCCCGCTCCGAATGCGAGACGTCGTGTATTTAAAATTTAAATCCTCGCGTGACTCTTTAATTTCTCCCTTTCTCTCTTTCTCGTGCCTTTCGAAATTTATAGAATCTGAATAAGCAATAATTTATAGCGATAATGGTAATAGTAATACGATTGGATGTAGGATCGCTGCGGCGGGAACAACTTTACATCACAATAGGTACAGATTTAGTGGTATTCAGTTTCAACCAATTTTCGAAGTAGTTTTCTACGACGTGGCAAAACTCTTGGTAGGACCTTGTCGTATGTATTCTTAAACTATTATTTTTTTCTATTCATCTACCATTATTTTTTCGGCACGTAACATGATAATTTATTTACTCGCGCGCTACAAAACTATGTTTGAATTTAAAGTGTATATCGATCAGTACTTCATCGACACTTCGGAAGCCGCTATTCGAACGGCATGAACGAGTCTCGACTCGTTTCTGCACACTACAGGGGAAAGGAACGTCCCGCTGACCATCCTATCTCATTAGCGATCGCATGTTCGTTCCCATGATCGCCGCTGACGCTGAAACGTGGCATCTTCGTGCCATTAGATAAAATCCTACGTACCTAGGGATCATCAACATCATTATCAGCGTAGTCATCGACCGGGTGGCGCTAGCGTGTATAATCTCGGTACGTCGACTTATCAGAGCGCGTCAGCCTTCTCTGAAAGGAGGGCCTTTTTCTGGCGCGTTATCTGCGCGCTGTATCGCGCACTCCGCTTCTCGCCATTGCGGCACAGAGAGGCAAATCCCGTGTCCGGCGAGCTCATTGTTTGACGCGAGGATCCGCCAACACCGCCCAAGACGATCGTGTTAACAATAGTTACGCGGATACGCCGCTGTCCGAATAATCGACCGCGAGATCGCGACGCCAACATCCGGACTCGACTTGTCGCAATCTGTCTCGGTGCAAAAGATATTTTTTCGCCGGTAGCTAAGTAAATTTCGAACGATAATGTAAAGAATATTTCACAGTTATAAGTTTCCGTAAGAAGAACGCTTCTGGATACAGATATGCGTGTCTTACGCTCAGGTGGAGAGAAAGATATATCCTGCCTTCTGTCTGATACCACACGATCGCGAGGAAACTCGACGTCGTAATGGATACCGAGGTCCTGATGAAAAGAGCAGTCTCTTCCTCCCCCCCCCTCCTCCCCCACTCACACCTTTCAATTTATCAAAGAAAAAGAGAAAAAAGAAAGGGAAGGAATCGGTATCCCCGGGTGTGCCGGCGCGAAAGCTCCGGCCTATTAGAATACGTCAGGCTCTCTTCAAGGTAACGTCCTGTCATTTTTTTTTCTCCCGTGGCCGCTAGCGGTTCCGTGGATCGGTGCATTCGGTTCAGCAA
>VBVQ01004436.1:0-14434 GCA_011636635.1 Tetramorium simillimum | reverse complement strand
GGAGTCCAGGTAACCAATCTTCTATCACGTTTCTTGCTTTCTTTTAAATAATCAGTTAAAATAGCTTGATGTGAAGCAGCATTCTTCAAACAACGACGATAGAAATTAATGATTCCTAAAAATCTTCTTAAATCATGAATAATTTTAGGCTTCTTATAGTCCATAATAGCTTTAACCTTATCTGTTGAAGGTTTAATGCCATCGCTGGAAACTAAATATCCAAGAAAAGAAACTTCGGATTGGCCAAAAAGACATTCAGAAAGATTGATAGTCATGCCAAATTGTTTAAGGCGAGCAAAAAGATTGTGAAAATGTTTAACATGCTCTTCTTCATTAACAGAAGCTATCAGAATGTCATCTAAGTAACAGAAACAGAAATCCAGACCAGACAAGATAATATTCATAAGACGCTGAAAAGTTTGAGCGGCATTACATAGGCCAAAAGGCATTACCAGAAATTCAAACAAGCAAAAAGGAGTAGTTACAGCAGTTTTGGGAATATTTTGTTCGGCTACAGGTACTTGATAATAAGCTTTAACCAAATCAATCTTGGAAAATATGTACTTGCCGTGTAATCCAGAAGTAAAATCTTGTGGTAAAGGATATCGATCCGGAATAGTGACTGCATTCAGTGCACGATAATCTCCGCAAAGTCTCCAAGTATTTTTGCTTTTTGGAACCATGTGAAGAGGAGAAACCCAACAGCTGCTTGAAGGTCTACAAATTCCTTGCTCAACCATCAAATTAAAGTCTTCTCGAGCAAATTTCAATTTCTCCGGTGACAATCTGCGAGGAGTCACAGCAACGGGAGATCCTTTAGTGACTATATGATGTTCCACTTGATGAATCTTGTTGCTTGAAATGGGGGTAAAACGAGTTAATTCCGGAAACTTTGCAAGGATCTTAAAATAAGGTGAGTCAGGAGAAGTGGTACAAACCGACAAATGATAGACACTTGATAGTTTCCCTTTATGCGAAAGTCCGGTAACACTATCAAGAAGTCTTTTATTTTTAATGTCAACCAAAATTCCGTAATGACTAAGAAAATCAGCACCCAAAATGGGTTGTTGCACATCCGCAATACAAAATTTTCATTTAAAATCACGGCGTAAACCAAGATTTAATGCTAACGTTTTTGAACCATAGGTATTAATCTTGGAACCGTTTGCCGCAAAAAGCTTAAAATTAGAAGGTTGGCAATAAGAAACTAACCTTCTGGGCACAAGAGATACGTCAGCGCCCGTATCTACATGAAAATAAATTTTTGAAGCTTTATCTGTGACAATGAGGCGATTACAGGGTAAACCGTTGCTATCCGCCTCCGCATTCAACGGCGAATCTAGTTTTCCGATTTCTGCATGAGGGATTTAGACATCGCACAAGGTATGGTACATTTTTTGGCATTTTCACCAAACTTTTCATGATAAAAACATGTCTAAACTTCATTCTTGTCTGATTTAGCTAATTTATTATTTTTATTATAATTCTTCCAAGATCTGTTGCGGGAAGACGATCTGAATCTTTTATTCGCGTTAAATCTAGATCTGGACCGATTTCGCGGATGTCTGACTTCCAACGCGGCAATTTTTCGTTCCAGATCGGCGAAACTGGAACTTGATTCAGAAGGTGAATCTACAGTAGCTACTTGAAGACCAGTATCCGGACCGATAATCTTATCCGCTAATTCAGCAAGCTTCATCAATGGGCATTCACCTACCACTGCTAAAGGTGCTTGAACGCTATACGGTAGTCTTTGTAACCAAATTGAGTGCAAAACATTTTCGGGAATAGTTCCACCGGCCAACTGTTTAAGTTCACGAAGTAATTCTGTCGGTTTCTTATCATTCAATTCGATACCGGCTAATAATCGCCGAAGTCTTTTCTCTTCCGAATCCGTAAAGCGATTTATAAGCATGTTTTTCAAAAAACAATATTTATCTTTTTCAGGCGGATTTTCAATAATTTCAGACACGGCAACAAGAGCTTGCTCATTGAGGTGACGAATAACGATGCTATATTTAACTTCACGAGCGGACACGAAAAACAAGAAATTCACTCTCTACCTGAGCAAACCATAATTTTGGTTGCTTATGCCAGAATTTGGGCAATTTCAAGAGTCGAAATTCGTTTGAATGAATTTCTCGGGTATCACCTGGATGGCCAAAATCATCGCCGGCTGATGAAAGCGTCCTGCTAACATCTGGGCGTTGCTCTTGAAGATTCTCCGGAAAAGCAGTTGAAGCTCCTGGCGTCCGAGTTGGAGAATGCTCAACAGGCATAATGAAGCAGTTGGTTGAGAAGCTCTTCAAGTAATCCAAAAGAATTCAAGGCTGCGACCACTCACTCGATTTATATTTCGCGCGGCGACACAATATGTACATGATCACGTCGGGGTCTCCAGTTGTGGTGATTTCGCAGTAACTTTTGGACTTTTGTATCAATTAATAATAAATCAGTTTATTGTACCAAATACATGTTAACACTTCAGAAGCTGATAAGTGAATGCGCAAATGAAATGAATATAAACTGTATCCAAGATAAAAGTTAAATCAATAATAAATAGTCTGAACGTAACATCGAAATACTGAAGTTAGTAATATAAAAGAACTAGAATAATAAGCTAGTGTAACACGGCTGCCACACAGGCATACGATGCACATAAATTGAAGAAGCATGTGAAGTTAACACCCCCAAATTGGATTTTTTATAAAAATCAGACGACATTCGTTTGTCCACTCCTTGTTTCGTTTGTCCATGCATAATTTTCGTTTGTCCACGCCGTCAAATCGAATAATTAAAAAAGATCGATCGATCGATGTCATCGTCGGAAGCAATAAGCATGATTCTGTAGATAATGATTCTCGAACAGAGACTTGTTAAAAGTCTCTATATTATTATAGAGTTAAAATATTTCAATAAATAAATATGTTTGTTCCTCAACCTTTACAAGACCGCGGAAGTCACTTTAGTGGCTTGGAACTGTTTCAGTCAACTGTTTTGTACAGTGTTTTTTATTCCAACCACATAAATAATGGTAGAAATGTCATCACGCGAGTTATCAATGGAATATTAACTTGATGTTTTGTCGAAACAAATATCGTTGTGATATTTATTATCGTTTAACCGATAAAAGTAAAAAATGATGAAACAAGTATGAATTTTTCGTTCCGGCTCGCGGAAGCCAGTACAGTAGCGCGTGGGGAGGATGAGTATCATCACCATTCAACCCAATGACATTGATAAAGAGCTCGCGGCACTATCGCACTTGAGCCCAGGGAGGTTCAAAGAATAAGGACCCTGGCCTTAGCCCGTCTTCTGACGGACTGGAAGAGACGGCTGTTGGATCCTTCGATCAACAGAGCCAGGATCATTGAGGCGGTCCACCCAAGGATGGAGAGCTGGATAGAGAGGAGCTCGGGACACCTGACGTTTAGGACGACCCAGCTCATCTCAGGATACGGGTGTTTCGGCTGGTACTTAAGGCGGATAGGCAGAGACTCCTCTGTGGAATGCCGCCACTGCGCCTCCAATATGGACACTGCCCAGCACACGCTGGAGTCATGCGAGGAGTGGGCGGAGGAGAGAAGAGCTCTCAGAGCCACTGTCGGAAACGACCTGTCGCTACGCGCTCTAGTGAGTCAGATGCTACGGTCTGGAGGGCCTTTGTTACTTTCGCGAAAGAGGTAATGTCGAAGAAGGAACTCGCGGAACGATTTCGTCGGGGAGAGGCTGCACTAGATGCTAACGGGAGACCGACCGATACAGCGTCGTGGAGGCGGCAACAGAGGCGGCAGGAGGCCGCAAAGAAGGCGCCCAAAATTGGCGCATTTGAGAAACTGACTGAGGAGGGGGGGCGGGGGATTTGCACGGGACTCATCACTGAGTCTTCCCCCCTCTCCTAGTCTGTAAGGATGTAAGGCATACACATAAACATGCCCATCGGATGAAGTGATTGGGAGGATCGGGGAGATGAGAGTATCTCTCTTTCTCTCCCTCCTCAAAGGGCTTTCGGGCCATACAGGGAATGTCTTCACCTTCTGACGACGCTTCGTAGTCAGAGATGGATAGAGAGAAGTAGCGGAGCGCCGGAAGGGACTCGATGGTTGCGGGGGGGCCTCAATAGCTCGCATCGTGCGTGAGGGGCTCCCCCGTTTTCCCTCCTCCCTACTGGTGCACGGAGGTTTCATACCTCATAGAGGGATGGCGGAGGAGGAGGTCACCTCCGCCATGCAAAGGGAAGTGTCATCGTCTGCCATCGACGACGACGTGCGCAGCGGGAAACCTGGATAGCAATGCATAAGCGGCCTGCCTGCGGTTCCCGCAATAGCGCCGGGATAGACACCCGAAGGAGGTTTAGTGGGTATACCGGGCCTTGCACGCGGAGGATTGGGGACTAGCAACTCTCCTCCAAGCCCGGGAGTCCCAAACTCCCCGCCCTTAGTCACTAGGGCGGGGGACGTGCGTAATGCATTCCTCCTGTCATAAAAAAAATAACATTGATGAAAAAGTTGTAGTGTTAAAAACGAAAAAGTCGGTGAAAAATATACCGATCCTCCAAAGGTAAAAAAAAGTAAATGTTGAATCAATAGTAGATAAGTTGTAAATATATAGTAAATAACCAAATATATATGAATAAATATTTAGTAAATGTAAGTAAATATAACTAATGTAATAATAAATATAAGTAAACGGTATATAATACGAAGTAAAAACGTGACACCCCCCAAGTTGATAATGAAGAAACTAAATATTGGCGCGATACGTTGGTACACATAAGGTGTAAAATAAAATTATTTAAATTGATATCTGAGCAGATGTTTCAACTGCTGTATCTCTTCTTCACATTTCAGTGCGAACGAGGGGTGAGTAACTCCGGCGGCGATTTGACAGCAACGGTACCTCAGTGCAGAAGGCGTATAGTGTGACAAAAGATCGGATCTTTCCTTTTGCAGAGAGCGCCAGTTACTGGTACTGACGACGTTGCACGTCGTTAACGCGTGTCTTAAGATTATTATGTCGTGCTTAACCGTCATATGTAAAACTCCCATTTTGGTTTGTTTGTCGTCCTTTGTCGTGGGTTTGTTGCTCACAAATGAGATTGGGACGCTTCGAATTGAAAGCGAGTCGTTCTCACCTCGATGTCTTTTCCTAAGATTGGACGATACATTGGACGAATGGATGGAGGATCGCTATGTACCGTCGTCATGAGAAGTCGACGGAACTTGCTCGTCGATGAAAAATCTGGTATTCTTACGAGTAGTCGCGGGTTCCGTAGAAATAGACGTAGTAGATGCAGATATACGCGTGAGGTGGACCACAGGCTGAAAACTGGAAGTATGAGCAAGAGAAGTAGGAGTAGGAGGAAGAGCAGGAGCAGGAGTAGAAGCAGGAGAAGGAGGAGCGGGGGCAGGAGGAGCAGAAGTAGGAGGAACAGGAGAAGGAGGCCTGGGAGAAGTCGTTGCGATCAGTCTAGGCCTATGAACAAGTTGCGCTAGAAATCTTCTCCGACGTCGAGGCGACAATCTTTGCACATAATACAATTATCGGGCGTATCGAACCGTCAGTGCCTCGTTGTTGTGTCGATTATGTTCATTTCCATGATGAATAATTGCCCACTGGTGCGTCTTGTTTCTATGATCAGTCAATTTAACAGGGAAAATTTATAAATTTTCTCTGATAAAATTTGTCAATTTCTCCAAAAATTGTCGCTCGTCAGCGATACGTAGGCTCGCTAGCACTACGTTGGAGAAGATTGTTTTTGGTGTCATAATTGCTGCTGCGATATTCGGCCTGCATGTAACCGCGGATGCGTACGCAACACCTTTTTGCGCCGTTTCGTTTGCATTGCCGCAGGAAGAACGCCATCGCGAAAAGTTTGCGCCAATGCGCGTAAAAGCGTCGAGCCTTGGCCGTAAAGTCGACCGCAATTGTATGCTCTGATGGATAGGAGCATACGCCCGTACGTCCACGATGCGTATACCGTGATGAGATATCTCATCGCATGGGCGTCACGGTTTTCAAATTTGGTGGTATTCTCGTCGTCCACGTTATCTATGGTTGTTGCTGGGTCGGGCAAATCATTTTGCACCAACCATAGAAAACGTACGGCGGTCATGCAGGTCATGGATATTCTACTTGTATACATAGGGTATACAAACGTGTCGGTGTCGTCGTGCAGAGGTCGCAACTGTATAACGCCACGACGGCAAGATTGCACTTCCGACCCGCACGCGAACAAGTTTCGAGCAACAGTGTAGTTGAAAATGTTGCTCAATCCATGCGCAAAGTACGCTAAACGGAAATCTGCCCGTATCACTTGTCTGGTTAACGAAGGTTCGGGAATCGAGTTGAGGACCGAACCAATAAAAAATGCCCAGGCGTGAGCGCAGCGAGATCATCAGAATCATCGCTAAGCGGCTCAAGTGGTGGAGAATTGAGCACTGCTTCTATTTGAGTAAGCAGGATCGAGAACTCTTCATAAGTGAGCGGAGTTTCTCCAAGCGTGCGTCGTAGATGAAACTTGATTGATTTCACCGCTGCTTCCCATTTCCCTCCCATATGAGGGGATGCTGGTGAGTTAAATTTCCACGATGTGCCCTTAGATAACAAAGCGACAGTGATATGTTTAAACTCCTTCGAGCTGTCCTTGAAAAGTTTCTTGAGAACGGTATCTGCGCCGATGAAATTGGTTCCACAGTCGGAGTAGAGCGTTTGAGCAGGCCCTCTCCGAGATGAGAATCGTCGATGGGTAGCCAGGAATCCATCGGTTGAGTAGTCGCTGACCACCTCCAAGTGGACAGCCGATGTCACCAAACAGACGAATACGCAGATTCATCTTTTGTGAATTCTCGAGCCTCTGCCGTTTCATGTCTTGAGTTGTACTGATACCGCGTAATCCACCCCGGTATGTGAAAAAACTCTTGACGGTGTATCTCTGACGGATGGGAGTTGGCTCATAAGTTGTTGAGCTCGAGCACCTCTCTGACGAGCGCACACTACACATCGTAAGATGTGAGATTTAACAGGAACTCTCCCGCCAATGATCCAGTAATTCTGGCGAGTCTTTGCAAGAGTGAGCTGAGTCCCACCGTGCAGAGTTACTTTATGGGCGTAGTCGATGATGAGCGACGGCAATTGTGAATGGCGAGGCAGAATAGCAGGATGCGCCTCATCGTAACTAAGCTCCGCTTCATCGAGTCGACCACCAACTCTAATGATACCCTCACTGTTGATGAATGCGGTGAGTCTCGAGAACGGGTGAGTCTTCGGTAACGGTGATCCCTTGGTGAGCGATTTCAACTCAGTAGCAAAATATGTCGATTGGGTGGCCTTTACCCAAAACAGCCTTGCCCGTTCCATTTCCGATACCGAGATAAGATCCTAAGCCCCTTGAAGTGAGTGTTGAAGCTTGCGAATGAATTTCATGCAGAGAGCTGTGACTCTCGACAATCGAAATAACGATGAATACTGGAATACCAGATCCCAGTGGTATGATGGAGAGAATGATGTGATCGCTAACGTCACTCCAGGACGAGATTCCACATTGCCGAGTGATGAGGATAATTCTGGTTAAGACGGCCAAAATTCTTGACCCTGAGTGAGCCATTGTGGCCCGGTCCATCACAACGGATGATCCTTGAGCTGTTCGGTGGTAACGCCTCGAGACACGCAATCAGCTGGATTTATCCTGCCGGGGACGTGACGCACGTGGAATCTGTGCACAATTCTTGTATCTGCGCCACTCTATTCCGTACAAAATCCTTAAAGCGAGATGCATGCGATCTGATCCAAATAAGAGTAACTTGAGAGCCCGTCCACAAGTGAGTTGCGCTTACCTTGAGCTTCAATGTGGCTTTAACATGAGCCATCAGTTTCGCAAAAATGAATGCTGCTAGGAGCTCTAACCGTGGGATGGTGAGCTTCTTAATCGGTGACACTTTAGTCTTCGAGCAGACGAAGGCCGAGACTGAGCCTGTGGACGGTGAGGCAGTCAGATAAATGACTGCTCCCATGGCGAGCTGAGATGCATCCGAAAAACCATGTAACAAAACTTTGGCTTTAATTACTGCCAGTGAGACAAAACCGAGAGGATCGAATATCTGAGCCACTTCAGATAACACGAGACGTTTTGTGATCTTCTCTGGAGGTGCGCTAAACTTTGATGAGAATACAAATTTATCTTCTTGAGGAATCCATTTCAATCCGAGTAGTTTGGTTTCGCAGTCGTCAAGTGAGATCATAGAAGATGGCGAACTGATGACACTTCTCCCGCCATCAGCAGATACTGCTGATGTAAGTGAAAGATATGTATTAAGATGAGCGAGCGAACACTCCCGGAACCCGCGTGAGTGCGAGGCGTGCAGGAGGTATCGTGAGCGTGCCTTGAGGCGTATTCCGACGATTACTATCAATGTTGATAACGATTCACGGGAGAAATAAAGTGGAAATCACAATGAGCTAAATTAAACCATGCAATGAAACATAAATGATCCGCGAGAAACTCAAAATGCAAGCTAATCTATGCTAAACACAACGAGCCGGCGAACACACGACTTGTCCGTAACATGTCCGGAACAAGAAGAGCGGCGGAAGCCGGTCGGCCCAGCTGGCCCGCCGCAAGCGGGCAGCATAGAAATTCATGACCCGGGAGGTAGGTGCTGCCACCTCCCAAATCCACGCACTCGTGCTCGCGCATACAAAGATGCAAGCCGGAATGCCTCCGCGTCGACGGCCGACGTATACAAATATTTCGCGAACATTGCGTATATTAAATAGAATGTATTACTTATTAATTAGTAAAAGTGGTCTTCCACACTACCCATGAGGTGCCACTAATAGCGCGTTAGGTTTTTCAACGTGGACCTTCGCCTGTAGCCTTATAATACCACATTTTAATATATTGAAAATTTTATTGTCCAACACACAGGATGTGTCCGACAGCTTTTTAACACATCTATTTTTTATAGACGTGATGTCTGACACACCGGATGTGTCCGAGAGTTTTTTAACACATCTATTTTTTATAGACGTGATGTCCGACGCGCTCAGTAAACATAAATGTAGCACTTACATAGCATAGATGTAATAGTTACGTTGCATGTGTTACGTCCATAGACTCCACGATTTCTTCTATTCGCGAAAAACAACACAATAATAATTGTATAAAAAAAACCGACACAGAAAACGCTGGATGTAGACAGCAAAATAATCGACGGTCTTAAACATTCCTCCCATAGCCACAACTGAGTCATCTAAAAAAATTCTTTTCGTCAACTAACTCTTCCATATTCCTCTGTTCCCACGGTTTTGGAGACACTTGTTATTGCTTCCAGAAGTGACTCCATTAAATATGTCATTGCTAGGAAAAACATTTCGGAGAAAAGCTATTATTTAGAAAATTCTAAGAAATGGTCGCGAGCCGTGTGCACTTGTCATGAGACCTCGATATTCTTTTAATTTGTATTACCTTTTAATTTTGTATTTTTTAAATTGTAATTTAACTCTAAATATATATTTTTAAATAAACTAACTTTAATGCACGGTTAAGAGCACGGTATCTGTTATCTTTCCCATTGTAATCTCCAAATTTTATCTGTATAATTTTATTATGTATTAATCTTAAAGTTATTTTTGAATAAATTAACCATTAACTTTAATTGTAACTAGTATGAGTTTTGCTTAAAACTTCGACCTCGCCCATCCTTGCCCTAAAGATAGCATACGGTCCTGTCCCAGGATAATAGGGTAATAAACCTTGACCCAAAATATAAGGACCGACGATCGCACAGCTAGGCTAAAGAGTGTCATAGCGTATCGAACGTTGACCTCTAGCCGGAGCATCCCTCGTGCGGTCGCCTCAGAATGCTCGTCCGAATAAAGTGCCTCCGAGGTTTAAACAAAGGCCTCGTTACGTCTTCCTATACCCGCTCCATATCTCGATCACCTTGACTTAAGGGGTCATATACGTTTCTCGGCCCTGAAAAGTGATCCAATTATTATGAGGGATTGCTAGAAAACTATTAGACCGATTAAGTTACAACTTTTTTTATTGGAAAGAGTAAGTCTTGCAGAAAAGAAAACACATATAAAAAATAAAAAATATAAACAAATATAGCGACTGCGTGCATTGGCGTAGGACGTGATTTTTCGCGCAGGCACAAACGGTGGGCATTCTCCAGTTCGTAAAATTGATCTGAAACCAAATTTCATTGTTTTTTCTTATTTTTTGAAATCGTGATTTTTGGGTGACGGAGGATTTTTCGGAAAAAAAAAATTACGGAAATGGTCACACTTCCAAAAAAGTTGTCGTGATTTTTCTGAAAAAATCGTTACATTTTTTATTATTATTAAAACATGAATAAACTTATCGAAAAAAGCCTCCGTCACCCGATAAAGAATCTTATTAGAAATATGTATACTAAAAATTAAGTTAATCGGATGAATGGTGAGGCAGTTATCATGCCCACCGTCTTGAAAAATCGTGTTTCGAGAAAAACACGTTTAAAGTTTTGTAAGAGTTAAAGTTAGATAAAATAAAAATTTACCCTTAATCGGCGATGCCGGTACCATAAAGCTGACCTTCCACTGTAATATGAGCCTCCTGTGACAACAATCGGCTTTGTCTGCGGCAAATGCGGCCTTCTTTTGTCGCTTCCTGCGTCCTAAAATCAGCCGTGCAAATCCGTCGGGCATCGGCTTCCTGGCACATGTAGTAGGCTGCTTTGCCAATAGAGATATTCAATGTTTGCAACATTGTCAACAGACTCATGTGGCCTTTATTGAACATTGCTGCTTTAATGTACGCGCCTGTTTGAACGATGACAGTGCCGCTGTCTCCTTTGGAGCCATCTTCCAAATGAGAGCGTTCAGGCTTTCGTTCGAGTTCTGCGTGTAGCCGCCAACACATCTTGACAACAAATCATTTTTACTCAAATCTTCGTATATGGGTCGAACAGCATCTTGGACTTTTTGAGGAAAAGCAGGTTTATATTTGTAGTCTTGTAAGGTGTTGGTAGCATACTTTCGTTGCCAGGAGCATCACGAATCTTCTCCAGAAGGACAGTTTTGATGTTGTGGTTTTTCATCCGTTGAAATTTTATGGAAGAATGTTGCACAGATTGCTTTCCTCATTTCTTCCGTTGAATTGTTATTTCTCCTGGTGGCTAAATCGTAATATGTCTGCAGTTCGTCAATAAGTTTGCCTGTTAGATTTCCTTTTCCTCCAAGACCTTTCATATTTTTTTTTAGAGTACGAAGGCGCGTTCCCATTCTTTTCTGCACGTGTCCGACGCATTCTTTTTTGATAACCGGTATATCATACGGGTCTGTTTTCAAAATACCATTAAACGTCTTACTACTCACCGTCCCCGATATAATGCAAATATTTTACTCCGTGTAATTCCAGCGATCGTTGAAACATTTCTTGCATTCCATCTACTTCCATTTTTCCCACGCTGCCTATGTGATTTGCGGAACACTCGTGCTCTTCTATCCAATCCTCGTATTCAGCAGTATGATTCCTTTTTTTCCAATATTCGCAGGCTTTGCAGTGAGATGATTTTACAAGAATATCCACAACTTTCCCTGTCAAAACTCCGATGAGTGTAACGACGCCGAAAAGAGAAGAGAAGCCTCGCTTTTTCCAGGTTCCGTCCCTAGTAACAGCAATTCCCGCTTTATCGTCAAATGTTCCTGCTTCTTGAGTTACTGCTTTTTCCTCCTCAGCAGCTTCTTGCATCAAAACAGAACTAACGGCTTCAACAGCAGTGTCAATGTTTCGTACAATAACGTCGTACGTCGATTGCGCTATAGGCTTTGGCAAATCCATCAACCTGCAAAACTTCCGCATAGCACACTGTCCCAGTCCTAGAATCCTCATTGTAAAAACAAATCGTCTATTTATTTCATAAGCCTTATCGATTTGTGGACACGAAGGAATGGAAGTACGCTCACAGTTATTACACTGTATCACAATTTTAAATCCAAGACCTCGAATGTCAGCTTCGGCAAATTTTACATTACCTCCACATTTTTTGCATTTTACACACGCGCTAATAGCCGTAAATACTGCAAAAAAAGTTTAAAATTCGGTAGCCGAAAGATGTGAATCCACGCTAACCTCACAATTTTTCTCCTTTTTTAATTTTCTCGCCGATGCACTCGTCGTAGCGTTTTCGGATTCCATTTCATGTTTCGTTAAAGGATGTTGTTTTTTTAAACATCGAGAAGGTCTTCTATTATCCACTCTCGATTCCTTGCGGTCAGCATATACACGTTTTGGCATTTTTGCACTGTTTGTTTACGAGTCGCGAGTCGGCAACACACTGAACGGGCGATACACTGGAATTTTACGGTTCCCCTACCTCTACAGATATAGTTGAAGATTCTAGAAGAGACTGTGGGTTCTAAATGAACGATTCAGACCTTTCACACAAATAATATAATACTTCAGACCTTTCACACAAATAAAATAATAATGAGAATTCAATAGAAACGACCGCGCGCCGTAACGGTAATGGACTGAATATCTGCCTCGCGGAGCGGCCTGACTAGTTTCATTCAAACAGGTATAACTTCGTCAATAATTCAGATATCGACTTCGTTCTGGGCTTAAAATATTTGTAAAGAATGTACCTTCCAAAATATGTAAAAAAATTTTCGATCTTTTGAAGTTGAGAAACGTATATGACCCCTTAATAAAGAAATTCTCGGGTCCGGACGTAACACATGTAACATTTACATTTATGTTATGTAATTGCTATAAACTGTTAACTAGGCAGTGTTGGACAGATTTTTAAAACATCTATTATTTATAGATGTAGTGAATATCATCTTTGTAATAATGTAGGAATGCCTATAAAATAAATTTTATTTTAAGGCATTGTGTTATAGTCTATTACACAGTAGACGAGCAGGGACTAGTAATTTCATTTTCATCTGCAGCATATAATGTTAAATTACTTTTTCTGGGATTTGCAGAATATAATTTGTCCTCTAACATTAAAGATAAATGCTTTTTAGTAATTGTTATGTCTGCAGCAGTTTCCTTTCTTGCTTTCAATGCTGATTTAACAACACAAGAAGTATTGACACTAGCAGACGAAAGTTTATTTCGTTTTTTTGTTTTTAAGTCTGGCAAAATTGAAAAAACTCTTTCTGCTTCGGTATTTGAATTTGGCATCGATCTAACTGCATTTAAAAGAGACTTCAAATGTAGATACTGATGAGAATATTGAAAAATTTGTTTCCACATGTCATCAAAATTTAATCTTGCAAGATTATCTTTTTCTATTTCTGTAATATCTTGATGTAAAATAAACCATTCTTTCTTCAAACTATTGTCGTCAAATTCACTAATAGTTTGAGCAACAAAAGAAACATCATTAAACGAAGTTTCTCTGTTAACATCGCGTAAAGCTGTCTCCGGTTCGAAAACTTTTAATTTTGATAAAAATTTGTCGTTAATTGGTAATCTTTTGCAAATATCTTGGGCAGTAATTATGTAAAATTTTAAACAATTTTCCCGAACATTTGCAACTACATCTATATGCCCTTATATGACTATTTGATTAAGATAGTTTTCACATTCAGGTCTTAAATTTATTTCGTTAAAGGATTTTTGGTTTTCTTTGTTACAAAAATCGAAATTATTTTTACAGATTATAATTAGGAACTGAAGTGATTTTGGCTGTAATAATTGAACTCTTGTTTCGTGACTTTGGAAGAATGCATTAAAAGAATTTGTGATCGCGTTAGGATCAAGGAGAGCGGAGGAGAAGCACTCGATAGCACACTCACCAAAAAAAAACGGAGTCAGATAGTTTTTGTCTTTGAAACTTTAATCACCACTCACATTTACACAAATTATTTTACGAGTTTATTTTTGTCTTTAAGCAAAAACGCGATGCGCCGATCCGCAAGCAACAGCCGGAAAGAAAAAACGGATGTTTGCTCCCGAAAATAGAATACGAAAAAAACATCGTACGCGAGCAGCGAACTTAGATTCTCACGCGAAGGAAAGACCGCGAGCGACGGAAGCGCGACATTTTCTTCTCGCTGGCTTTTGGAGGAGTGCCGGTGGATCTACGAAAAATATGTTTTTCGACCGGCTTCTTTGTTTAGGCCTGATCACAAGGCAAAAATAATATCGCTTTATAAGGCAATGCTATCGGCCGGGAAAGCTAATCAGAAAACGCTGAGCTCTCTGTTTTGCGGACGATCTGCTGCGGCTCGCGTGACACGAACGGTCCTTTCTTTGCGTTTTGATTGTTTGCAATCGGCCCGATTCCGAACAGAATTAAAATAATTTAAAATATATTTAAAAAATAATAAGTATGCTTTTACATCAAGATTTTGCATTACAGATAATACAATAAATATTCGCCAGATTTTGTCTTTTCACTTGTTACTATTTCTCTTAAAAAAAGCTCAATAG
>VBVQ01004435.1:0-14781 GCA_011636635.1 Tetramorium simillimum | reverse complement strand
ATATATATATATTTACAGCACCTTAATGACATATATATATATATTTCATTAAGGTGCTGAACTTTTCTCAGAACCTTTACTTTTTCGCTACAAATTCTACTTAAAAACATCTAATTGAAATCTTTATTTAAAATTTTCAGTAAAGGAAATTTCTATATAGAGTTTTCGTTACAAAGAAACTCTGTAGTATGAATTGCAGGAAAACCCAATAACTACAATTAGAGAAGTTGGAAAGTTCTATTAGACTTTTGCAATGCCTCTCTCTCTCTCTCTCTCTCTCTCTCTCTCTCTCTCTCTCTCTCTCTCTCTTCCTCTCTGGGAATATAAACTTTAGTATATTAACTTTATATGTAAAATTGTTCTTAATTTATATTTAACACAATACACATATGAGGAAAATAGGGAATATTATTAAAAATTGTAATGAAACATTTTCTTTTGTATATTTAATTATGATGATAATATTAGTGACACATATATTCAGACTTTATATTTAATTTTACAGAAAATGCAAGATTTTGTTTTTGTTATTAATAATCTTTTTGATATAATACATAAAAGATTATAATACTTAATGTTATATTCTTTATATTGCGAGGAAAACATAAGCCGGTTATGTCGCACTCTGAAAATTCATTCCAATCTATTTATTTCTATTTCTCTTTTTTTCGTTGTAATTGAATTTCCCTGGAAACACTTCCGAAATTTGACGCGTTTTCCATTTGTAACCATTTGAAAAATTCGACAAAAGGGGTTTTAAGTTTCAATCTCGATCGCCGCGAGAATTTAATTAATTTCGAGTTTATCTAGAAGATAAACTCAATTGTGTTAATTGTAAAACAGTGAAATGTTTAACTATAGCTTTCAATAATCGAATTTATGAGAAAAATTGGCTATTTTTATATCAAATATTCGAAGTGATTAAAGATCCAAGTTTTTAACTAATAGTATACACGGGGTGTGGAAGGCGATATAATCAAATAAATCACTGACGCGAAAGTTTGGCTGCGT
The DNA here is from genome assembly GCA_011636635.1 of Tetramorium simillimum. Lineage (NCBI taxonomy): Eukaryota > Metazoa > Arthropoda > Insecta > Hymenoptera > Formicidae > Tetramorium > Tetramorium simillimum. The sequence continues at coordinate 13,770 of VBVQ01004435.1, read as the reverse complement.
CTGTAGGTGTGCACCTGGTATCTCTCTCCGAGACACATTTATCTTGAATAATTGATTATTCTTCTTCATCCTTTGCCAATACTTTCTTAAGCGAAATTACGTTCAGATCGCAAAATGTATTTGTTCTCTCTCCTGTAATTTCTCTCTCTCTCTCTCTCTCTCTCTCTCTCTCTCTCTGTCTCTGTCTATTTCGTCTAGTATCGCAATATTCAAAACCCCTTTTCACACTTGGTTTGCTCCGCGCCGTTTGCGGTCAGCCAAGATCTCTCCTCTACACCAAATATTCAGCTTGGCCTCTAAAGGCTGCCATGAGTGAAAATATAACCCGAGGGAATTTTATTTCATTGTTGTGTGGGACAACCTGACGTCTGGTAATGCTGTTCCCTCCGGTGAACAGAGGCTATAAGCTTACCACAAAACAGTCGGTTTACTATCGTATTTCCCTACGTAGCTAGCAAAATAGTCGCGTGCGCAAAATCTTACACGGAAAACCACCGTGTTACCAATAATGCGATCATTGCCGATGGTTTTTACGAGCGGCAATATTCACGTGTATTTTGCAAATATTTTCCGCGAAGCGTTGAACCTTTATGAAAGTTTCTTTTTCCGTGAGCCGTCGATAAAAGTAAGGATATAAAAGTCCAAACGCCTATTTTGACGTGGTTTATCGTGAGGTCGGATAGTACCAAGATGGCGAACCAATAAAATTGGCCAACTGTACCGAGGCATCTCGATGACATCGAGCTTCGCGATTCACGAGAATTTTGCCGGTCCCGAGTTTTAGCTGCCCTTAGTTGCGCGCGCGACCGGATACGTGGGTCACACGATTGTCCGGCTAGTTTTCATCGGAGCATTGGGGGTTGTCACGCTCGACTGCACCATCGTTTCAAGCTACCTAAGCGCGCTTCGCCGCGCCTAACTCTCGTAGGATTGGAGATAAGAAAGGAACTCGGGCGGAGAGCCCCGAGGTTCTACGACAACGTGGCTGCGGAGACGCTGCAGCGGATGCTGCGGATACCGAGATGCGCTAGAGTTGATACGACTTAGAGATAAGGAGCGAAGGATGAATTTTCGAGGCTTGAAACTAATAATCTCCGGCAATATTTAACGAAGTAATTTAATATCAGAAAAGAGGAACGTTTTATTCTGTGCGACGTGCAGTAAAGAAAATTGATAAATAGGTAATTCTAAATAAATAAATCTATCGTGCGGGAAATCCTTGTAGTTTATGTTCCATTAGTTTCCATGTAGATCCGTTCCTGTGAAGGAACCGACGGTAGGGAAAGCGAGGCTTCGCCGTGGAGAATTCAAGTGCATTCCTAAGAGATGTGTATTCCTGTCCCGTTTGGCAACAATAATTCGACATGGCGAACAGCCGCTCTTCGAACAACTTGTCACTTAGCTCGCCGTAGTTTATACTCGACAGCGGCTAGGGCTCTGTTACAGTCTGTTAAATTGGGACACAGCTGGCACATAGACGATCGCGGGAGAAGGATAGCGAATGCAAATTTTTGATGAAAATTCTGAATAAAGAACATGCGCCGAAACACTCATATTGCAGTTACTATAAAATTCGTATTGGGAATATTTTATGAAATTTTATGAAACAGTCCTATCAATTATATATCTATATTAGTTTAAAAATTAATAATAAACTTTTGCACATGATTGATAAGATTTTCATTATATTTTAAAGTTTGATGAATTTTGTGACGTCATGTAATACAACTTGCATTATTTATTGAAAATGAAAAGCGGAAAATCATGAAATAAATATTAAATGTAAAATAAATTTGCATCTCGAAATGATTACGGGATAGATAAAATTTTATTTTCACTTCTTTGTTCCAAAGATACTTAAGAATATTCTCTTCTCGACAGAGATTTTTGTAATTTAGGTCGCTCGGGTTTTATTAAAAGTAAAATGTACCAATTCTCTAAGAAGATGACACAGATTGTGACACAAGGTGATTAAATTCGCGTTAAGATGAATTATCACTGATTACCGTTATCACAATACGCATCCTGCACAATCCTAAATGGAAGTTTCTGTTATTCAAGAGGTAGGCAATCAATACCTGGCGCTGCCGTGTTACACATTACCACTTTAAACGATTACACACGAAATGCCTGGCTGTACACATTAAATCGCACAGCCGCGAGTCCTTTGTATGGGACCGTACAAAAGAGCTCGTGCTCGCGATAATCATTCGCCGTTTAAATAATAGCTATCAGTATTTTGCGGTAGCAGCGGGAGAGTACGCTTGGCTAAGTTCCACGTGCGTTTCTGCATCACAGTGAAGGCTCACGCTGGCGAATTTTATGCGCGATCACGTCGCAAAAAGGGAGGAAGATGGAAAATATCGTCGAATGCATACGCGGACTATCAGTGACAATATTAAACCACGGGTCACGGCTCGTTTATTCCGTACGAAAACTTTCAGATATCAAACGTGACACACCGACAGAGGGTGGTAATTAATATATTCCCCGGGGACGCGAGATGGGACAGGAGTCCATCAGGGTTAAATACGATAGTTGTCAAGGGGCTCCGATTCTAGAGCAACTCGCTTCTGAACTTTCATAATTATTCCGTCCATAACTTTGCATTTATTACTTTATAGTAGACGGCGGATTGACCACGGACCTATCTTCCACCGGCAGATGTAAATATTTCTCGTAAATAACGCAATGCCAGGAAAAATGAAATATTTTACCTTAATGTGAAATAGCAGAAAAGTGTGAGATTAAAACATATTCATATATGTTATTTGAAAATACCTCTTTCAGAAATTATTAAAGATTTTTTTAAAAAGATAGTATTATAGAATATTTCAGAAAATAGAACATCATTTTTTGGAAACTTGGAGATGTATAAAACTTTCTTTCTCTCTATTCTTTTAAGATATCTTTTTTACTTCTTTGTTCGTAATTCTTCTTTTTTAGTAAATATTTTATACTTTAATATTTTATGAAAACACATTAATATTTCTTACAATTTTTATTTTTATTTTATTAAAATATATTTAGAGTTAATCTAAATTAAAACATACATATTTCGAGTATTTATTATGTTACTACAACTATTTTTCATGCTTTTTTATAGTTTAATTATACGAAAATTAAATTATGGTAGTAAATTTGATCAAATCTATTATCTTTTGAAAAATCTATCATCTGGCAATTTATCATCTGACACAAGATAACAATCTTCATTAATATTTCGCATGTATATTCGTTAAATATTATCCCACAAGAGATGAAAAATCGGTTTTATTTTCATTGCGAAAATATTCGCGATCTAATGCGAAAAGAGTATTTTTAAATTTACACGAATTTATTGCTCCGTTGGATTACAGTTTGATTATCTGGGAGCACGATAATAGCAGAGGCTACTCATGCGCTCTTATTGCCAGGCTAACGCAATCGCATAAATCACGATACGGCGCTAATTATTCTCTTCGGTCGAAATTCATCTCCTTGTGAATTATACATATAAAGCGATTTCCCGTGTGTGTCATAAATTATTTCGCGCAGGACATTTCCTATTTGTGCCTTCCTATTCCGAGATAATACCGTACAAAAAAAAACGTTAAAAATCGACCATACACATACGCATTTGCATTAAAATCAGTGTTGCGGGAAAAAATGTCTTTTCCGAATCAACGGCGCCAAATATGTAGGCAAAAAGGAAACATTGATAACGTCAGAAACAAATGAGCTGGTTCCCGTTCTCTGAACCATGACTACAATTATTTCCGACAAAGCGCAAAATATGTGGTGTACAGCATGTGATCATGATAAATTTATCATCTTCGCAAGCGCTCATTTTGCGAAACGCAAAGCTGTGATAATCCCCGCAAGCGGGGCCGGACGCGATATTGCAAATATCCGCCGCAAATTATTTTTCGGCGGAAGCATTTTCCGATCCGCTCGCGCGCGGCACGCGTCCCGCCGGGCGAGCCGACAAAAATCCAGCGGCGACTTTTGCCGCGTATTTCCTATGTATTCACTCCGAATTACGCCGCGGTCATTATGGTAATAACCGTTCGCGTATCTCACCGGCTATTAATTCCGGCAGCGTGTATAAACCCCGTATTTATGATCGCGAATGTTGCCGGTGCAACACACCGGTCGGTTGCTGCAACGTTGTTGCTGTTGTTACTGCTGTTACTGTTGTTGTTGCTGCTGCTGCTGCTGCTGCATCGCGGTGCGACGCTCCGCGAGCGGTCGCAACAGTCGTATTAAAAACCGGAAAATTGAAAACGAAACAGTCGCGTCGTGCCGCGTTACCGTTCGATTAAACGCCGAGATGAGGACGGGAGGTGAGGAGCGCGCGATAGTGGAAACGAGGAACACGCGTAGGTGCGGATTTTCCGCGTCCCTATCTCGTAAAGTCTCATCAGCCTTGCGCGGTTTTTTTTTTGCTCGTTCACTGGTAGCGCAGCGGAAAACCGGGATATACGTCGATTCGTCACGGTCGATGATTCGCCCAGCGATGACAGCTTCCATCAGAGAGTTGCCACGAAGCGGTCATTAAAGACGATGCTATATGCGACAAGAGCGAAAAATCTCCTTTTTTGCTAGCATCCTTCTCGAAGAATGTCAACTACCGGACTGCGGTGAATTAATATTCTATGGATTATCTGTGCTTTTTTTAAGAGTGAGTGGAAAACACACGGGAGAGAATCTATGCATTACATGGATCTTCCGTTGGCTAAGTGAATGAATTGAACGGTAGGAGAATCCGTTTCTCTCCGTTTGACAAAACGTACGCAGGTCGTTTTGCTCCTACGTAGAGTAAACCGCGTAAGAAACGATTCTCGTCATTGACACAACAGGATTGCAATTTCGATGCAAGTCGACGTAAGTCGAACAAAACGCGGAGCCAGAGTTTCAGCAAAAAGCGTTCCAGTAGCGAGATCAGGTAAGGACGATTTGAGAACGCGGACGTTGAACTCGCCGCACATAGGGGATCCGCAGGAAATTTCCGGGATCGGATCTTGCCTTTACGAACGCAGAACACACACGTTCGATCGCGATGGAAAAACCTGTTCGGGAGCAATGGCGCAGCTGGGAACGTTTGAGGGAATAACGAGGGAAAAAGGGTACTCCGTCTCTCTTAGCTAGCCGCGCCACGACACTCCGCTTGCTTCCGTCTCTCCTTTCTGCTCCTCCTCCTCGTCCTCTTCCTCCTTCTCCTCATCCTCCATCGCGCTCGGTTGGTCGGTATCACTGCTTCACGGTAGGATGGCTACCGAAAATACGAGACGAAGGGGGCAGCGGGCACAGACAGAGAGAATTTCTCCCTTAGTTCGCGATCTACAGAATCTCTCGTTGCGAGCTACTCGCTTTGCTTCGCGGTAAAATCGATCGGCTATGAAAACTCGCACAATATGCGAATACCAGTTACATACCATTACCATTTCAACCTTTTTCTTCAAAAGCACTCGATGTATGCTCGAATCTCGATATACATATTCTTTATAGATGTTGAGTTAAAGATATGACATACTTTTTCCTTTTATGTTAGAACCAGGGGTTTAACAGTAATACTGATATGTAATGGAGCTTCGTACATTTTATATAGAAGTATGGAATAGTAAAATGAAATACACAATGTAGAATCATTCAATTTACGATTTTGATTATAATTTTCGATATTTAATTTTTGTAGAGTCTAAAAATATCATAAGTATTCAAATCTTCGTTCTTTAACGAGAAAAATCAACGAGAAAAAAGAACAATAAGAAACATTTCGTTGCCACTATTAAAAGATTTCAAGATCTAACGTAATTAAATGATAATGAAATGAATTGACAATGAGTTAACTTTTTATTTACTTTTTTACTTAATAACGAACCCAGACATTGAAGCTTGTCGCTTCTGCATCTTATTTATATTTAGAGTTATCTTCTTCCGTGATTCGCGCAAAGTAGCGAGTTTCGCAATACCAGACGGGCCGCTTGCACGATGCGCGAATGCGTGCATTTCCGAAACTCTGCGCGGTCCCTTTTTTCGCGGCGGGCTTGCACGTGCCGCATAAAGAGAAGCGTCTTCATCCGGCGAAAGCTTTCACGGGGATGCGGCAGGTTTCCCAAGTGGGGAGAAAGAAAAAGAGGCGTGAAAAGGGAGGGTGGATTTTACCGCGAAGACGCGGTAAAGTCTTTCTCGCCCATCTTCCCATTCTCGCGCACCAATCCTCCGCAGCGGTGCTTTCCTTACTTCCGCTCTAGCTCGTTTCTTTCCTCGCGTTTATGTACGAGATAACAAGCGATCCGAATATTAGTAACTTCCTTCTTCTGAAATCTGATCAAGAATCTTAATCTTTAATTATTATAGATTAGGAAATTTGGTAATATGAGATTACCGTTGTAAAAATTAATATAAAATGAGCGATGTTTTAATTTTAGAATTTTCTGAGACACCTTTTTTAACTTTGTTTGTCACAAGATATTTTTACAGCATGTCAGAAGTATTTTTACAGTATGTTAAAAAAATGAGAATGTGATAGTCCAAAAATGTGCGACTGAATCTGATTTGGTACATCATTTGAATTGCAGACTTTATACTGCGGTAACATTCAACAATGTAGAATTCCTGAAAATTTCTAGTCCAAAAATAAAGAATCATCCGCAAATAACGTTGAAGTAAGTTAACAAGTAACTTATTTCAGCGTTACAACATTAGCATTTTGTCTTGAGATTTTAACGACCAAGATTTCGATATATATATATATACGATTTATTACATTACCAACAGTCTTCCCTTAAATTAGAAAAGAGAGTAAGGCAAGAGATAGCAAACAAGTTCGAACTTTATTCCGATAATGTAACTTTATCTTTTGCACGTAGACAACTACGCTGCCCATTGGGTACGCGCACCCTCGTTAATTTCCTGCTCGCTTAACAATCGCGCTCGAATAATTTCGCAACCTTAAAGTCGCATAAACTTCTTTACCTCTTCCTGCTATATCTTTTCTCTCCCCTCCCTGCTCGTTTTGCGGAATCGCATTTCAAGCCTTGTACGAACGACGGCGTAATGATCATTATCCTCGTTACAAATTAAAATTACACGGCAATTGGGAGGACTCATTACGCTATTAAAACGTGCTCAACAACTGTCGTACTTTGTCTTGCTGCACAATCTTTGTTGCAGCTACTTGTGCGTAATCGTTAAAGCCGAGCCGGGAGATGTAGAACAGTATTCGCATATCTCGGTCGTAACCGTCATTAAATGAATTAAACAACGTGGGCAAATCCAGACGAGAAAACCACTGCCGCGATATATGAGTACACGTCAATTTGAAATACGAGCGCAAGTATAATGTACCCATCCATATGTCAACATCAGATAGGTACTAACGGTAGACTGCAAAAACTGCAAAAACTGCAAAACTTCTATAATTTATTGTCGGTTACTTTTCAGACGAAATGCTAAATGTAATAGGACCGCGCGATCGTATGTCAGAAATACAATATTGAGTGAGTGGAAATCGGTGATAGACATTAAAAGCAGATATAGTGCAGAATATAAAAACGATAAAATGAAATTTTCATTTAATCAAATTAATTGATTTAATCGAGGAGAAATTGAGAAGAGAAAAAATTATCTCGAAATATGTTCATTATCAGAAAGTTTTTTTACTTAAACATACAGGTATAATGAAGCACATTGTATTCTCGACTCTTTCGATATGCCTGATTCTGCGCGCTGTCTTCATGAAGAATTTTTAAAAATTTTACTATAATTAAGACGGACTTGTTTTATTATTCCAAAACAACTATAAATCGTCCGAGAATGATAATCTCGATAAAGTTATCGTTAAAAATTGAAGAAAGCAACAAAGAATTTATCAGAGCAGCGGGGGAAAAAGAAGCTGCGACATATAATGTATTGTGGACGTAGTTGACGCCCATAGGAGTAGCACCGACAACTTTTCTCATTACAGCGATCGATGTCGACCCAATTAAAGCTAACTTTGCAGCGCAATAAAAAAAGGGGAAGGAGATCGGAGCCCGAGAGAGAGAGAGAGAGAGAGAGAGAGAGAGAGAGAACGGACGGAATAGATCGGGAGTTTGATCTTGACGAGGATGCAGATATCGGCGATGTATTATGGAAAGGCGAATGGAAAAGAACACAAGGAAGAGAATCTGAAAAAGAGTAGAGAAGACGCGACGACCCCGATCGATCTATCGCAAGTCAAATATCACGTCGGAATACATTCCAGGGTGGGTTTACATATGACATTTATTTCACGCTATTTATGTCAGAAGAAATCCAATATCTGAAATACCAGCGCGACAAGTACGGGAATTTTCTCAACATCAACTATCAGATATTTCTGCCGATATTTTCATATCAGTCACGATTCATCGTTGCACTTCTAAACACTCACAAACACGCTATTTAGGTAAAATAATCCAAAATATTAAGAAACTGACAATTGTGAGTTAACTGAAACTGTCTCTAAATCGCGTAAATTCTAATACATATTTAAATTCTCACTCATTAATTTGATTAAACTACTGCAGCGTGATGTCAGTTTATTTCAGTCTGCTAATTTTTCAAATCTACTTTACGATTACTGTAAATACATCAGAATAAACATACAGAAGAAGTTTTGATTATATCCTTATAGTTTGTTGTATTATTAATAAAGAGTGTTGGTAGAATATAGTGGATATATTAATAGAATAATTAAATATATTAGAAGAAATTTAATAATATTTCTTTAATATATATCTATAATAATTTATATAATAATAATCCTTCTATATAATTTTGAAATCATTTCGATTTAGCTACAGATACAGATAAATATACACAAAAGAGTAAGATGCGATATTTACTCCAAATGTGCAAATTTGACTTATACATATACGTATAGTCTTCTTTTGCATTTAGTAGACCGCAAAAAACGCTGGCGTTTTCTTGCATGATCGTTGCGGGATAATGGGGGAGAGAGAGGCCGAGAGTAGTTCTTGCCTAACTCTCGACTCCCGAGGGTAGTCCACCACGCCTTCCTCATATCTTCTCCCTTTCCAACAAACCTAACAAGAAGATAGTGGAAAGCTTCGACCAAAACCATTCCCGTTACCTCAAAATCTTCCGTGGTTCGCTAGTCCTAGCCACATTTTCTATTCGTTAAGTCTTCAACATTTTCGTTGTAACTGGATCCGGCGTGTGGGGGTGATCCTTGCGAAATGGACGAAATATTTCATCTACGAAACAGAAGAGCAACGAAACTTCTAAACGCCAAGATCTCTCTTTCACGCATGTGTTTATCTCCATTTATCTTCGCGAAAGGGTTCGTACCCACTCAGGGTGCACGCTTATCCGTCACGCGAGCAATCCAATTGCTTCGTGAAAGTCACTCCGTCGTGTGTACGTACGTGTGCGTTGCCGCGCATCTCTCGCATGCATTTCAACGTAATCTCTCGCGAAAGTTTTCTACGACCGCGCCAAAGCGCGCGACGGATCGATAGGACTCGCTGCAGAACCTCGGGCCCCCCGTTTGTTCGGCCATGTACGAGATGCGAGTGTCCCATTAGCTGCGCGTATCGCCGCTGCTTTATTTTCATCAGTTAATGCAAGCAACGTGTAATGCGCCAAGGTGCACGGATTTCGCGACGCTACGACATCAAATATTTGCCGACGCAATCGACGCAACGAATCTTATTCGACGCTAGCGCATACGCGGCGCATATGCATATAGCGTTTCTATGCGGCAAACGCATACGTGAATAGCTGTTGTATAACGAAATCACGAATAGCATAGAGACGAATATTTTCAGGGAATCTTTTTTTTTTTTTCCTTTTTGTTCAGCACAGATGTGCGAAATACGTTGGAAAAATAATTTTTTAATTAGAACGAGTATCTCAATTTAAAATCTAAATATTAATCCAATAATTAGACTGCCTTATTTTACGTAGAATTTATTTTTACAAATTCACACTGCAAAAATTGAAACGAAAATTCCAAATGGTTTAAAACCTACACGCTACAATTATACATATTTAGAAATTGTACTGAATATTAAAGTACAAAAATATGGTTTTAATAATGGTTATAAAAGTGATATAGTAGAATTTATACAAGTGTATGAAAAGACCCTATGCATTTATTGTCGCTTGCGCATTTATTATCTTGAAATGCAATTTTAACGCTAAAATATAACTTTAAACTACTAAATAAAAGAAATAAAAAATAAGAATTTAAACATTATTATTTTCTAATTAGGAACACGCGGTAATGAATAGTATATTTTGAGAATCAGCTAATTGAATTTTTTTAATTTTATAATTTTAATTTTATAATTTTAAATTTAAATTTATAAGGTCTGTTACTGATTTATTTATAATTTGACAATTTTGCCACTTTATTAATTATACATATTTATATACATATATAATTTTTATTTGTTAAATATTACAATTACAAAAATTATGATTTTTCTCTTTCCGAGCCTTACAATCCTCAGGATTTTAAAGAATTAAAAATTTAATTTTCAAGAACTTCAAACAGTTTTGAACGCACAGCGTCAAATTGTATTCGTCGAACGTTCGTCGTGTCTATCATCCTTGCGCTTAAAATTTTCGCGCTTAAACCGTGATTTATTTCAACTCCGCCATTCATATCTAAAACGCGAGCATTATCAGGCACCAAGAGAATTTCCTGTAGAAGGCTCTCAGAGAATTCGAATTCTGCACGGTCGTTACGTCCATCCAGGGAAAAGAGGAGTGAAAGATATGGTGTAAAGGGAGCCAACGAAGCCGTTGCGGCGCGCAGCTGCCGCGGCTGTCGGAACGTTTTACGAGATTTACGGAATCTCGAGATCGCTTAGCAGAACGCATCGCGCGCAATTGCGTTCGAGTTGCGTCGGATAATTTTAATAACCATGTAAGCATGTCTGAAAATTTGTCATCAATGTCTTACGACTCACTGGACGAATCATTTGAGCTAACAGTTGAATTTTTATTTTATTACATTAATTTTATAATTTTTATTAAAAAATGAAAAAGATTTACAATTCTTTCATCATAATATATATACTGAGATAGCTGTATTGTCTTATTACTGATTACATAGTACTGTTCCATCTAAATTTCACTTTAATTTGGCTGCTTTTTAAATTTAAGTATAGATAATAAACGCGTGATGCGTGTTTTAGGAAGAGCTAGAGCTTGTATGATAAAGCATACTTATACTGCCATACTCTTATACATTTTACAATATTTGAAAATGAAAGTGATATGCGCACATATGGCCGCATCGCGTAATCGAATACTCGATATCAAAGATAGGCATATTTGAAGCTAATTGATTTGGAAGGGCGGTTAAACAATCTCGCGGATCAGATTAGCGCATTAGCAACTGCCATCCATCAATCTTATCTGCACACCCTCTTAGAACCGTGCCTATTATGTCGCGAGACGCCATTAATGCGCCCGTTCAAGTTCGAGCTAATTTTAGGTGCGAAAGTAAGCCTTCGCGTGGCCATTAGAACCAAATGAGCTCTGGCCAGATCCATCCAGAGCGGGGCGAGTCGGCGCCTATTGCCGTCTACTGACGTTGCCGTCGGCGGTGAGAAGTGCAGAGAGATCGGTTTTCTCCCTAATTAAATCGGGATTGAATTCAGACCGCTCGATTCGAAAGGATAGATTAATTGACGACCACAAAAAATTCACGACCTTTTTTTCCATTACGTATCATCGCCATAAGTGACGCTCATTTTTTTTTTTCAAATCCGTTTTTACGTTTGGACGTATACCGGGGAACACATACCTAGGATCTACTTTTGGTGAGTCTACATAATACAAATATCTTAAATAATAAATATAACAGTTTTTTTCCTGAATTTTTACTTATTAATATTACCATTAGTAATTTTGTATAAAAACGGAATGTACAAAGTTCTATGAATATTTTGTGTAGGATTATAGTGGTTTAAAGATAAGCCTCGGCTCATACGCGACGAATAATCATGACCTAATAATAATCGGCGCCGGTATTTCGATACAATGCCACCTCTACAATTATTCTGGGATTTGCGGGGCTGTTTAATCGCTCGATTAAACACCTGTCTTTAAGCGGTTTTGACTTTAAATCTCGGCGCGATCCAACGTGGTCAACAGCGTACAGGCAATTATTGGACACATTTGTTCCGTAATTAATATCAGAAATATTCCCAGAACAATTAAACAAATTAGTTGTTAACACGTTTCGTATTAAAATTGATGTAATAATTTTAAAGTAGCGTTAACTATTACGAGATGAATTAAATTGTATGAATATAATTAATCTAACTTTATTTTACTTGTTATTACACTAATTAGGTTCCAATAAAACTATCGAAAAAATCGGGTTTATTTAATAATTTTTAATTAAATTTTAAATAAACTTTATTTAGAAAGATAAAGGCACAGTAAAAAGTAGCAATTTAATATTATAGGAAAAATGTATTATCGTTTCCATTAACATTACTTTTATTATTATTATTGTATAGCATTGATTATACAACGATACTAGTATACCAGATTCATAATCTTAAAGCAATCTCCTTTAATCTGCAAATATTAAAGTTCGATATCTAATAAAAGTGAAATATTTATTATAATATTACGTAAGGAATTAATAAACTTTTGTCACGTTCTTATCGCGCGTAAATATCAATGTACAGGGAAATTTTCCGGGGATATTTTTGCTAGACATGTATGTGCGCAAAATACGAATCGATAAAAGAGAAGGGGGGACGGCAGATAGAGCGACAAATAGACGAGGTAAATCCGCGGAAAAATCACCGGCAAGAAACCGAAGTGGAGAACGCGTTTAGGTTGCGGCGCACGGCTAGGAGTCACAGCCAGTTACAGGCAATAAAAGCAGATTAAAAAACTCCATTCTCCGAACGCCGACGGAGTGAAATAGCGACGGGGAACCGCGAATCGGCATTTACCCTGGGGGAGAACGGCAACGAGCCGGGACAAAAAACAGCTTGTACAACAATGTCTCACTTTCTTCCAGATAAGGATTGCAATTTCGCGCATCTGTACCGGGAATCTATCGCGCTTCGACGCGAGAATCAATGGCGCACCTTTCTAAATAACTTCTTTTGTCTCTGTTTTTATACAATAGTAATGAACAAGAGTAATGAAAATAAGTTGCGCAGGAGCGCAAAAGTAATTTGAGTCTCAATTTGCACGTGCGAATTTAACGAGCCGATAAAAGCGCAGAAGAGTTATCAAATTGTCAAGCGCTCGTCGTTTTTCGGTAAAGCCAGGTTCATGTGAGAGCGCATTAATGCGATGAATAACATACGTCATATAAAGGGGGGCTCTCGAGAACCTTTATCCCGACGTCAATGGCGATCGATCCCGCTTCGCTCGGTAATTAATCGCTCGGGCCTTTGAGTTCGCCTGCATTTCCGGTAAAACCTATACGAGCATAAAATGCCAATGTATCGTTTCTGCCAGAGGCAGCAAATTATTTTGAGCTCCGGAAGTTCTAGAGATTCTGACTGAATTGTTTTATGTTGAAAAAATTGACCTTTTTAACTTCACAGTTAACTAGATTAAAGCAAAATAGAGAGAAGACAAAGGAAACATATAACTTATAACTGAGAAAAGAATTATAATGCATTCACGCTTCAATTATCACTACATAATTATGGCTGCATTAATTATGCTTTAAAATTAACGAAATTTTAAGATATTTTTAATTAAATTTCACTAATTATATTTTTTCTTTGTTAATATTAAAGTATATTTTTC
>VBVQ01004434.1:0-14784 GCA_011636635.1 Tetramorium simillimum | reverse complement strand
CTATATATATATATATATATATATATATATATACAGGTCAATTTTACAAGAATAAAAAAAAGACAAATATGCTAAGCAATATCTATTTTGAAAAGTGGTTCAGCGAAAATTAGAATAAATCTTTTCTGAAAATAATATTGTGAAAACATACTATTTTTGATCGTCGATGTAAATGTAGTGTAAGATATTTATTGATTTTTTTTTTACTCCAAGTACTCCAAGTGGCAAAGCCTATTACATAACGGTCTCTTGACCGATAGAAGGATTTCGGAGTCTACCCATAATGTTCTCGATACAAGCCGATGTGACGTTAATCCGGATTATATTGCATCGTATATTACGATGTTTCTGAAATCGAATGTCAAACACAAAGATTTCAAATATATCGTTTAAATCTCTTTTCAAGTTTCAAACAATTTTGCGAATATGTCTTTAACCATATATCTTGAATACGATTAAAAATTACATTGCAGTAATGTAATAAAAATGCGGCTATTTTCATTGTAGTGAGAATAATATTTTCTTTGCGTTTCAATTAATTCTATAGAATTAACTCATTTGGAGACATAAAATGTTTTCCTCCAATATTCATAAATTCTATGCATGTAGTATAATTTTAAAGATCTTAAATTTTAAAAGTCTTTAATTTGTTTAATTATTGCACTTATTTAACAATTATACATTATTTTCATCTCGAGAATGTATCGATGGAAATCAAATAGGTTCTTGCGATTCTCTTTCTAATTTTACATGGTTCCATTGAAGGTTGACCTAGAAATCAGTCCATTACCGGAATGATGCATTGATTTTGCGTGTCCGTTGCAATATAGAGCAGTGATACGTGTGAGGAAGTTTAATAATATATATAGGTTTGCTAGACGACTGAATGACACGTCCTAATTTTATACTGCTTATTTTTAATATATTTTTATCGTTTATCTAACGAGTTTCAAAATTGTTGTATAATTCACTTTGCAGTACCACAATTATAGCAACAAAATAAAACTATATTTATTATAATTTATGTGAGTAATCATCAAGACATCTTAAAATACATTTGTTCAAATTTCATAAGAGCAATTTAATTTTATTTTTCATCATATTTTTAATTAAACTTCCACTAATATAAAATTTATTTCATTATGAATTATTATTATTATAATTATTTATGATAATTTCTTTGTGTCATGTTATTTTTGAAATTTTTAGAAATTGATATTTTATATATTTTAGATAACATAATAAGTTATTATCTTTATATAACGTAAAGCTTTCTCTTTAAAATGTAAAAAAAACACATTATAACGATAAAGTAGCCATATTTTCCAGTAAGTGCGTACGTAAACTATTTTATTCTTGAAAATGAGGAGAATATGATTTAAACCATTGCTCCGTCCAACGGCGCAGTTATATATAAGCTGCAGCATCGAAAAACAGACTTGACTGTAACCGCGCTATGAAAGCTATATGAAAACATGGTCGGGCACGAATATCTCGCCAACAGCGTTCATTGTCTTCACTCGGAGTCTGACGTAATTAGCGAGCTCCTTTGATGCGAGTCTTTGACTGTCATTAAAATATTCAGTTAATCAGTTGAGTTAATCTTCTTCGTCGTGCAATTTGCTATTCGTCGCGCGTGCGTGCGGAAAGCCTACTCGTCTACGCAATGACACATTCGTCAGGGTCTTTGACGTGACTCTGCCTCCCCCCATCTCTCTCTCTCTTTCTCTCTCTCTCTCTCTCTCTCTCTCGTGCATCTGCATCCTCGTGCCATTTCGCGCGTCAATGCATCGTATAACAGAGCATACCTCCCTGCTGCTTTACGGTGACGAGACGCCCCAGGCGTCTCGACGACGACAATTAAGCGTCGAACGAGAGAGAGAGAGAAGGGGGAGAGAGAGAGAGAGAGAGAGAGAAAGATGGGGGAGGGAGAGAGAGGTCCTCCTTTGACGTGGTGTCATTCCCGCCTGGAATCAACCGATTCCATTTTCCACTGAACGACCGCCGGGAATCAACTTCCGTTTCGCAGCGAAATGCGTTGTGAACTAATTTGGTTAGCTATTTTAACGGCCTAGAGTATCTTAGATAGAATTACCGTACAAGATTATTGTCGTAATTACTGCAAACAATTTAAACAATCTTTGCTATTTAACATCATGAGCAAGTTGTCTTATCCATTTTACATTGTTAAGGCATAAAATGCCCAAGAAAAACAACTCGCTTATCGTGTGATCAGTTTATTATATATTTATGTTATATTAAATATTATATCTCTAATACATAAACGCTGTTTTATTATACATTCGCACGATTACGGGAAACTGTATGGCTTCGCTACAATTATTAATTACCTTGTTCGCCCGTTGTTTTGTGACGCGTCTTTTTTCGCAGTCGTTTTTCGCGCGCGCCGAGTCTTCTCGCTAGAGAGAATTATCAAACCATCACGTTGTTATAACAATGAGAGGGCAAGGGGAGGGCGCGGCTAATTAAGTATCGACCTGCCGACAGGAGTAACAGAGTAATACATAATTACGATGTATTCTTTGGATACCCGCTCGGGGAGAGCTTTTTGCCCCCTCACGGTTTTCCTAACACGCGGCGAAGACTAATCAATTTTCCATTCACCGGCAGCCTCTGATGGATGACTTACGATCACGCCGGGGTTTTAATAAATCAACATCCGTCGCTACTACCCGGGCCTGTCATCAGTCTCCTTAGGGGTTGACCTCGGCAGAAGAGAGACAGTAGGCGCAAAATTGCCAATCGTTGTCCCGTTATCACGGCGCAAACAAGCGAGATTGTCAAGTGTATTCGCAAGGATCGATCTATCGTCAGAACCGAGACAAATGTCGGTTTATTTTATAATTCTCTTCGAAAATAATAGATCAGACCGAATGGGGACGAATTCGAAAACGGATTGCGACATATATATATATATATATATATATATATATATATATATATATAATATACAATAAGTAAAAAGAGGGATTTAATATATCTGAGAGAATCATGAAGCACAAAATGGACTTTATATTTTCTTCATAGCATCCAGACTGTAATATCCTGCGATATATCTGATCTGCTCGTAAATTTCCGCGAAAGAAAGTAAAACGGCCGGAGGGAGACGAGAACGTGGCGAGCGAACGAACGATATATACGTCGCTTTCTTATTAACCGCTTCTTTCTTCCACGGATGATGATGGAAGGACGTAACGGAAATTTCCCGGGCTATTGATTCGTATCGATCGGGTGATAATTGTGTCCTATGTATCATCGGAAGGGATAATAACCGGAAGGTGATCAAATGACCCGTCATTTTTCAAAAAAAAAAAAAACGCTTCATGAAAGAATACACATAGGATGAAGAAAAACATCATGAAAGCTTACGATTTACGACTGTGATTTTCCTTCTAATAAACATAGGAAGGTATCTTCTACGTTTGCTAATTAAATGATAAGTATTCTAGAATTCCTCTCATGTTTTTAACTTCAATATCTAGTTCCAAATCATAGATATGACGTATTATTATCGAAATTCTGATGATGCCAGCAGACTTTTTCGACCTTTGTCGAGGGATTAGTGATAGGTAATTACATCGCGCTTCATTTCACTCTAAAAGCTGATTCTGTGAAGGCCTGAGAGGTATTACCGTCAGTGCCACGAAGGGACAAACGTCGGGTGTGGCTTATCTGAACGGACGAGCGGTTTCACCGGAATTTGCTTGTAACCGCTTGTAGCCACAGTGCACGCTGGTTCAGTATGTTGAAGTAGCGTGTATAGTAATTACTTAACAAAGTAAATATGATTTCACACGCTCATATATTCCGGAAACATTTTTTAAACTACTAAAATTAAGATGAAGATAAATAGTAAGTTATTTATGTATGAAGTATCACAATATCATCAAAAAATATTAAATAGAAAGTCTTTCAAAATTTTACTGTGTCGAAGAATAACATCTGATTTTCATGAAATAGATATAAGCTAGCTCATCTTACTCTGTGGATGTTATTACAGAATTAAGAGCAAAAAATAGAACGCTACGTGATTAAATATTGAAAAAGACATCGTATATTGCAAGAAACAATATTAGCGGTTCAAAATTGTAATAGTGATAAATCATAATATTGAGGTTATTAGAGTTTCAAATAATTTTTTTTCGAAATAGCTTTTTTATTTGCAATATCAAACTCGATAAATTTGTTTGAAAAAGTATAAGTACATGAGATGAGATTTCTATTCTATACAACCGACCCAATTCTGTCTACTGTTCTATTATCTATTTGGATTTCTTGGAATATTTGATCCATGAATTTATTAACTAATTTATCGTATATGTGATCAAAAAATTAGCAATTAATTACATTGTTACATATATTAAATTTGATATAATTAATAGCTGACAATTAAATAACCAAAATGAAATATAATAAATCTCTAATAAAGTAGATTTAATAAATCCTTTTTTTCATATTCTTAATATATTTTATTATCAAAAGCGAAATCTAATTATCAAACATGGATAATATTCTATATACGTCAAACACATATAAAGCACATTTTCGCGTTACAATTAGTATCTGATATATTTTTTTTATTATAAAATTATACTTCATATGTAATATCATTCATCTAACTTTCATATCATCTTTTATGCAAGTGATGACAAGAAGCTTTCTCACAATCTGTCGTGAAATCAATAATAAATTACTAATGAAATTATTACATGTTAAAATTACGACAAAATTATCTCATCACCGCACCGAACTCACTTCGTCTCCAATCACTATAATTTCACTATCGATTAATATTCGCCGCTTCTATCGTTCAATTTAGTCGGTAGGAGTGCCATACTAAGACGTCTATGGTGGATACATAATGGGGCAAGTACGTGGCGCGTAGTACGTGCCACGTAGCCGGCTTATCAGAAGCGTGCAGAGGGTAGGCAGGCTTATCGACTCAACGGCTTGACAGGCTTCCACGTCCTTTCCCACCTTTAGTAGGTGGAGCGTCGAAAGATGATGAGCGCCGATCGAAGGACCCCGGGGACTTTCAGCAGTTCTCTCGGGGTCATCCTCGGTAAGCCCTGTACGAAGTCGCTGATGCGTCGTGAGGAAGGAGATAGCGGACCACGGTCGTGGTCCACGCTGACCGATATTACGTGCTTAAGAAGCTCATGGCTGATATGACTATATTGGTAAACAGAGTTTCGTCTCACCGGGCACCCTCTTTCCGGATCGGCTTAGCGCGAGCAAATATATTCCGCGCCACAGCGAATCGGAAAAATCGGGAAAGAATTAGTCGGTCAAATATGGGGACCGCCTGGTAATCTTCTTATCGGCATTCGCCGATTTCATCGAGTCGTACTTAGTCGGGCTAAGTTCAGATAACTATGCTGCTTATAAAAAGAGGCTTAAGACCCTTATCGGGGCGAATTCATATTGAAGCTAATATAGCTTTCACTTTGAGTCTCTAACATGAGAAAAGATCTCATATAATAGTTTCGTTTGAAAATATCTCTTATAATCTTTTGAAAATCTATTTCGTACAGAATATAAAAAATATTTCTTTTTGCAATTTTTCGTGTAGCAGATTCAATTTTATTAACTGTAAAACGTGGTAAATTATCAAGTTTTCCTAGTTCATATTTTTATACCTTGTATGTATTTGATACATACGATTCGTATATCACGGATATCGATGTAAACGAACAAGAAGAATATGTATGAATTAGGATGTAGTACTTACAGGTTGTAGTGCACGTCTGCCATATTCGGTCGATAGCGAAGAGCTTGAACAAACGCTTCTTCGGCTTCGGCTACTCTCCCTTGCTCGCTGAGAATGCTGCCCAAGTTGCCATAAGCTAGAATCAGCGCAAACAATATTTAATTTAATAAAGTGAAATGTTGGTTAGCGAAATATATCAAATATTAAAAGATTCAAACCGATGACTATTTAGCAGCTAATAAGTATCACAAACACAAAAAAAAAATGGACTTTGAAAAATGTAAAAAATGGAGCATTGAAAAAAATAATATAGTGAAATACGGCGTCTATAGAGGAAACTGACGGGAGCAAACTAATTATTAACGGATGGCACGATGTACAGGTGCGAAATACGTCTTACGCTTTCGGTGTTAATTATTATCCTAGCGGCAATTACTTGAGAATTATCACGATCAAGATACGCCCGCCCATCATTTCTCTGCTTACGTGCTCGCTTGTAGTTGAATATTCAACTCGTTAAATGATCAGCAGGAAGTGCCCCGGGAACATAGTTACATGCAGCGCGCACGCACGCCGCACCTATATACATCACCTCCCAGACATAAAGGTTAATATTTTCGTAGTTATTATACTTCCAGCGCTATTATGTAATATTTGAAGTGCAGTTTGCACAGAACACTTTACGATTTGAGTGATATTAATTCTGGCAAATCTAAAGTACGTGAAATAAGATCATTTTAGAGCAAAATTAAACATCTGCGTAATATATATCGAATACTGTTCTCATTAAATTGGATTTATAGTTTTATTAGATATACATATAGTTCTCATTAAATTGGATTTATAATTTTATTAGATATAGTTTTTCAACGATTAAATATTTATAAACTGTCTTTTTTGCTTTTAATTATTTTAAATAGATAACTTTTTAAAATTACTTTCTAGAGATTTTAATTGTGTGTATAAAGTAACAGAAATATTCAAATATTTTGTTTTAAATTTTATCAGCACGTTTTTTAGACGTATACCCAATCGCAATTGATACGTTATCGCTGCATAATCAGTGGAAATTGCAGTTAGTCGAGGGAAACCGTGCTATATATACGCGTGTTAAATCAACGAGTAGATGTCAACCCGACGGCACAATGACTCCGCGGCCTCGGCGGTGCAAAGGGGAGAATGTACGCAGCTGTGAGGTGCAGGCTGTTGAACAGGAAGGAGGGGTGGGCCTGCGGAAGGGGTGAGAATGAGCACGGATGCGTCGTCCGACGAATACGCGAGCGAGCGAGCGCGTCGGCGCGACCTCTGAACCAACAAAATGTAAATTTATTTCTCGTAGCGGAGCAGCCTGTTAACACGGTAACACGCAATTTCTGTCGGTGCAATTAAAACGCGCTGCGACGTCGCTGCTGGCGCCGGTAGCAGCGCGTTGTGTCGGCGTCAGTTCGCGTGACCGTCCGCTCTACGCCGCCGCCATCCCCACTCTCGCTCTCGATCTCTGTCCATTCCATTCCCTTTTGCGGGAACATTAAAAAAAATGGATGAAGATTAGAATGGGAATGGGAAGCATTCCGGGAGAGGAGAGACGAGATTGTCTCGTGAGAGCGAATGCCGGGTCGCAGAATTAAGATGAGCAACTCTGGGATTATTAATTTTAAAAAAATATGGGGACACAGAGGCAAGCTTCTTTGGTCAAAATTTGAGCATGTATGTTACAGTTTTCTTTTATTTTTATAGATCAAGTCAAATTGGACGGATTTTTTGGACGGGAATTGTAACGGGAATGTTGTAATGAGTTGTAACGATTGTAACGAGAGTATCTCATTTCTTCGTATTTATATATATGTACAGATTAATATAAATGATTATTAATAATTATTAGTGATATTTACGTTAATTTCATTATAAAATTGTTTGATTTTATTTTTTTGATATATTGAAGTGATAAAAGTTGACGCGGGCTGAGTTTAGAATGCTCGGGGATTAAAGCGAGCGAGAGTGCATAAATAATAAAATGGGTTGAGTGAGATAATCTTAAAATAACGTAATGCAGCCGATGACGTGGAACAGATGCGCAGCGCTGATGTGCGGCACAATTAATACGAACTACTGTCCGGTAGATTAAATCGTGCAATCAATCGTTAGATTATCACGAAAGTAAATGGAGCGAATAGAGTGTAAAAAGTGGCAAAGACGGATGGCGCCCCCGAGTAGTACGCATGTGAAGGAAAGAAGAAACGGGTAACTTATATGGCCGATGTACTGCATCGAGTTTAAAAACCAAATATCCATCTGTTTTTCCCTTGTAAATTTATTCGCAAAAAGATCATACTGTTTGTACTTTCAAGGCACTTTTTAATATACGAAATAGGAAAACGTTGCGAAATTGCTTTCAATATACTCGGTATATATAACAGCGAGAATATAGGCGGCAACAGTCGTGGAAGAGGTCAAATTAATACGGCAGGAACTCGTTGCGTCTCTCTGGCAATATACTCGCGTTGTATCGCGCGGATGAAACGCGTTACAGAAACGAAGCAAAAATTCTCGCCAGCGAGAGAGAAGCCGGCCGTAGCAGTTACGTTCGCGGGACTGTAAGTTAAAATAATTACGAAAAAGTACACCGTGGAGGATAAGCGCCGTATGAAAGTGGATAAAAGGTGAAAAAAGGTCGGGACGGATTAGAAGGGTGCATTAAAGGGAGAACCCGACGGATGAGAAGAAACGAGAAACTCGCGTATGCTCTTAACGCGCGTATATGTTGGCGCGCATAAGACGTTTCCGTCAGATAGATTAAAAATATGAGAGATATGCAGAGCTAGAAGAAGCGAGGGAGAGAAACAGTTAATCTTTCAGTGCATTAAGCAATCGCGCATAGGGAATTATGTAAGAGGTACGATTATTGTCCTCTAATAATTCATTAGAATTATTAGAAAGAATTTATTAAAAGTGTTTATTAGAATTATAAGGATTATAGGTACTTCTAGCTTTTATTTGTAAAAATGATTTGTAAAAATAAAAGCTTCAGTTAAACTTCTTAAAATAATAATACGTATAATAAATAAGATTTCAATATATTTATCTATAAATATTTCCTTATAAATATTTCGGACAAAATTATTTTGCAATCACTTTGATAAAGATCACGTTAAAATTATTTTAAAATAATAGTTTTTTTTAGAACAAAACTCCTTCTAATTCTGCTGCTTCATGTAAAACCAGTATTTTTTGCATACGCAAGTATCCGCGAGTTAACATATAAAATATATGTTAACTCTTATCAGAATATATAAGACCTCGTAAGAAATCGTATATACAGAGGGGAAAAAAACGAGGAAGACAAAGCGCAGTAGAGACAGAAAAAGAGGGGCCAGACTTTTTTCTCATTGCATGCCGCGTATACATCTTTCCGATGATTTTATGGACATGGTAGGTGCATAGTTGCCTGCGCCGAGGTGTAAGATGAACGGACGGGATAACACATGCCCGTCGGTGCTACAATGGCCCTGGCGTTATAGCGAGAGAACAGGCGGCGCGCGCGCGATACCCGTCGGCTCCGTCGGCTGGCAGGGAATTTCACTTTTACATGGTCGTATATTTCGCGGCGGTGACGCGCCTATCGGGCTTCGATCAACGCGCAATGGCTTTTTATTATTAACGCGCGCGGCACGTTTTACTATCTTTATGTCTTTAATCCGCCCGGCGAGGCGGTAACGCACGGGACACCGGTTGTTCTCCTACCTTTTTTTATGACTCTCCGTGTATAAAGAGTGACGTTCTCATAGATATTGTATGCATTTAAAGGCTCGTAGTCAACGGCGGAATGGTCGCAGCTAATAAAAATGTCATCGGCGGTGACGATACTTTATGAGATATTGAGACGACGCGTTGGGCGTCGCGGTATATGATCGCAATGTCGTTAAGAAAATACATTATTCAAAAGGTGGGAAATTTTAAGTAGCTACTCTCCTTGATGAAAACTGTCAGATGCACTTTGATATCTTCTTGTTCTTCTCTAATCGTTATCTTTTCCTTTTTGTTTGTTTCTCTACATACGTGTATGTCTACACGCATAGGGTCGGTGCATCATTTGTGGCCGCTTTAAGGATTTTCAAAGAATATAATCGCGTTTTAATTAAATTCTTTTCGTTATCTAATAACTTTAACTACTTTAATATATTCTTAAGAATCTTTTAGATAATAAATTAAAAATTGTCAACCAAATAAAATTTAATAGATGTTTTAAAAATAAGAATTATGTTATAAGTTTCAATTTCCACCGTTTTTGGTAAGTATTTAAATTTGTCATAAAACCAATTATACACGCATTCAGCAAGTGAGTGTGAGCAGCAGAAATACTGTAAAAACAGAATTCATCTGCTACATAGGGTCAACAAGAAGCATAAACTAAATAATTTGAAAACTGTCGAAGACTATGGTCAGAAATGGAGCAGTGGCTACAAATGGTGCACTGACCCTATGTATTGCGTGTACAAATTTAGTCTCCTTCGATATTTTTCCTTAAACTTGAATTAATCAATCGCTTACCTTTCGGAGGATTGACGTGCAGCGCGGATCTGTACAAGCTCTCCTCGTCCCTCCAGTCGGCATTCCTCACGAGCGTTTTCGCTGACATCACGCCGATGAGGATCGCCGTTCCCAGCAGCACCGCTCTGCCGCACGCTCTGGACCCGTTTCGCCTCGCTATCCGGTAGCATCCGGACACCGCGGCGCCGACCACCAAACAGGCGCCCACGCTGGGCAGGTACAGTATCCTCTCGGCTATAACGAAGCCCACGTAGAAGAAGAGATTGCTCGCCGGCAGGAACGGGAGCACGAGGAAGCCCAGGGAGACGGCGACGGCGGTGGCCGTCGTTTGCCGGCCGCCGACGTTAACGCCGCTGACGCCGCCGTTGACGCTGCTCGGCCTCTTGGCACAGTGACAATCGCCGAGCGGACTGTTATTGTTGTTGTTCGCCGCCCGACAGCCGTCCGTGTGGCAGCCGCCGGCGCGCCTGCCGGCGCACACGGGACACCTGGACGACGCCGATCGTGAATACGTCTGCTGGAGCAGGCCCGTCGCCCAGTCCCGGCGGGGTCGTCGCAGACCCCTGACGGCCCAGAATGCCGCGCCGACGAGGACCGCGTACAGGCACACGGATTCGAGATTCCGCGGGTCCCACGGGCTCGTTATGCGCGGCACGGCATCCATCGACCAGTCGAAGCTCAGCGTGCTCGGGCACAATAGCATTCTTGCGCTGGCCGCCGGCAGATACAGGAACGTCAAGCCCCGCGTAAGCCGCGACGGATGCCTCGCCGTCGGATTATCCGCGCTTGCGAACTCCGGCCTGCTGCCCGCGAGCCTAAGCCGGCCCAGCGCGAGCAGCGCGAGACCGCCTGACAGAATGCCGACACTGCGACCCCGGGTGAATCCGCAGTTACCCTGAAATTCAACGGACGACGGGTATGGCATTACTCGTATAGTTCATTGTGCGGCATCGTGCTTCGCGAGTTCGGTTAAACTAGGTCAAACGTTTCGCACGCAATAGACACGTGTGGTATGCGCTGTATAAGAAACTATTTAATCTCCTGTGGGACTTGCAACAGCTAAAATCAGACGTTTATGTTCTATCGCCTCGATGGTTATTGCAAATTTGAACTGAGGATAAAAACGTATACGTACACTGAAAAAAAAATCTGGTTAAAAACGGACGAATGAGAAAATCTTGTAGGCGTGATTAAATATTTTGGTTATTATATAATAGAATTGAAAACTTCATAACTTATAATAACCAGAATATTTGATCATGCCTACAATTTTTCTGATTCGTCCATTTTTAACCAGAATTTATTTCAGTGTATACAAAATATGAGTAGATTCCTAGAGATGGATTTTTATTGGCGCTCGACTCGGTTCATAACACACTTTGTTTCGCCGTAATAAAGAGAATAGACGTCATAGATTTAAAACACACTCAAGTACAAGATAGCATGCAAGCGCGCACTCTATGCTGCGACACACGTGTCTGAGTGTGATGCATGCTCGCGCGAGTATACATGTATAAGGAATAATAAAAATGTATTACGAGGTATCGCGGGAAATATGATACTGTAATAATGCGACGCGACGGTATTCCTGTTGTCAGTTCATCGGCTGTACGTTGTTTCTGTATTGTTATGGTGCGTCCGTGCTCTTTTTTCTCATGAATAAGCAGAAAGGGAAAAGGGGCGAATTGGAAGTATGAAAGTCTTCACAGTTGTCGAGGCAATGTTTGCCTCGGTGAACGCGGCATTGCATCCGACCGGAAAGTAGTTTCGGTCGGATGGAAAGGAGAAAATCGTTTGTCCGACGAATCGGCGAACAAGACGGGTCTCCGCTGTACAATGCTCGTGTTGACGAAACGTGAAAGGATAACAGATGCTTTTCCGCGCTCCTCGTCGTTCGCGATGGACAAACAAATTGTTATTTAAGAATAGCAGATCGGTGGATTCTTACGTTACGATAAATTTAATTTTCCATCCAAGCGAAATCATAAAGCAAAAATCATTTTAATTTAACGCCATTGAATGAATAATAGTACAACGAAAACTAAAGATAAATTTCAAAAGAAGCAATTAAAAAGTTATAGTATTTAAAAAATATGAATTTAATTACTGAATAATTATTTATACTGAATAATTAATAATCGGTATATTCATTCGATACTTTTGTAGTGTATTAGATAATAGATTTATATCATTATAAACCTTTACAAAATGGGAAATATTACAGGGACACGTTTTCTAGATTATATTATTAGATTATATTGAACTATACGAAATTCGTGCGAAGAGTCTTAATGAAATTTCTGTCCGCAGTAACCGCGGCTGGAAACGCGATTCGAAAGTTACACAGACAGTCGGATCAGGCTGAAATAATAGTTTGCGGTGAATTTATAATTCACGTTAAGCACGATTACGCTCTTCGCCGTGTGCCGAGACACTCGTCTCGCATCTCGGACTGGAATGGGAACTGGCGCAAAGTGTGCCACAAAGTTCGTTAAAAAAGTTAGCTGACGCGAAATTGAATGCCACGTCGCCGTGTTTAAGGACGGTGTCGCGCGCGCGCGCGAGCGAGCGCACGTTTTACTGCACGTTGCTTCCGGTACGCCTTATTACTTCGCATTACCCTTTCTCTGTTCGACTCCACTCCCCCCCCCCTTTCTCTATTCCAATTTTGTATTATTCCGAAGTTTCTTGCGCGCCACGAGTTCGAGCGTCGCAAAAGAGAAGAGACGCTACACGGGAAGATTTGTCGAGGCATGGCCGTGAATAGTTTAAAGCTCGCCTTAATAAACGAACGATACGTCGCGCTTCGTGCAAACTTCCGCCAAGTTCGTTACAACCGTAAGATGTAATTTTCCGGACGATGCGAGCGGGTTACGACGGGGACGGCTGCATCCGCGCGGCGCCAGTGGCTCCGTAACCGCTAATTCCGGACCGAAACTTTTGCTATAAAGACTTTCTGTGACAGCGACAATTATCCGTATTACGTACAATAAGGCACTCTGTATGTTTCACAATGACAGTGCAACATTGTGCGGTTAAATGTTAATTTTTTTGTGATGGTCGTTCTGAGAATTCGATATCGTTAAATGTCTGGAGAGTTTCCGGTGATAAATCAATCTTTTTTTTTTTATTCTAAACAATCTGCCAATTCCGAATTGATGTTAATTGATGCTCTGTATGAATAAATAATAAAAAACATTCATGTAATTTAGATATAAAAAGTATTGAATGCGATAAACTCGCTGTTCGCTTATATTAAATTTAAATGCTGCTAAAGCTTTTCTTTCTCTTTTTTCACTTCTTAAAAAACCGTGATCGCGCATTTAAATTCCAAATGTCTCAATAATCCGAATACGTTCTTGCATCCGGATATACTGGAATTAGTTTAGATTATCGAGGTTGCACCATAATTGCCGTAATTCCATCACTTATCGCGGATTTTCTGTTTCGCGACGATATTGTTTTATCTCCGATAAAACAGCCAACGAAGCATCCAAAAGGAAACAAACGTCACAGAGCCGGATTTAACGTCGCGGCGATATTTCACGGGGAGATATCCAGCCGGCTGTTCGATACTCTCGCTGAATCGATAATCTGAAAACCAGATTTTTCCAATTACTTCGCGATCGTTCCGGACAGTTCGATCGTAACTTAATAAATTTCCGCTCTCCGTCCTTCGCGCGCTTTCCGCGTCCATCCCGGTTCTAGTTCTCATCTGCCGAACGTCACGTCTCGTTTGTCTCTCCGGATCCCGCTGCAGCTTCCGCCGTTCCACGCATATTTCCGCGCGGCCGGACAAAGCGAGCAGAAAACGAGAAAGAGTAAGTACCGTTGCTAACGCCGGTGACGTTTCCGCTGTCAAATAGTGAGACATTTCCATTTTGGATTTCGTTATTTACACGAAAAGAACTACAATCTTATTTCAACAATTATGTGTTGCGCTATGTTAAGTTTTGTAGCATAAAAAATAATAATAATTTAAATAACTATAAATAATCTTATTAAAATTATTATTTGGCACACAAAGATGTATTATTTAAAATTTCTAGCCTCAAAAAAATAATCTTTCCTAGCACTTTAATGCACCATTGAAGCATATTGCACCGTAGGTTTTCATGGGGAAGCGGTGCGAACGGTTTTACAAGGTGGATACCTTGAGCTGGACGAAAAAGGGGAGGAAGCCGCAGAGGGATGTAGCCGGCATGCGCGAGCGCGCGGACGGCAGGGAAATATAATAAGAAGAGAAATATAAATGGGAAAAGGGGATACGGAGAGCAAACGAAAAGAACGAAAAAGACGCGTAGAGGCCTTAGAGGCGCTCGGAGGGACGTCGGAAAATGCGAACGATCCTCTTGGCACCCCTCCAACCCGTGGCGTAGATAGGGGGAGAGACGGGTGCACGTCATGCATCACGCGAGGCGTCCGGTGCATCCAGCACATCCGGATGCACCGCGCGCGAAAGGAGCTGGCGAACGGGGGTTTTGGGGATTGGGAGGGGAAAAGGG
>VBVQ01004433.1:0-14782 GCA_011636635.1 Tetramorium simillimum | reverse complement strand
GCCACCGTGTTCACCGCCTCCGAAACCTCCAGAGCCACCGCCACCATGACCACCGCCTCCGAAACCTCCGTGGCCGCCGCCACCGTGTTCACCGCCTCCGAAACCACCATGGCCACCGCCACCGTGTCCACCGCCTCCGAAACCGCCGCTGCCGCCGCTGCCACCGCCGAAGCCACCATGGTCGCCGCCTCCGTATCCACCGCTTGTCAGAGCTGCAGATTGTGCCCCTGCTGAAGCACTGCCGACAGCTTGAGTATTAGTTTTGGAGAAACTGCTACCACCACCTGCGCTGGCCGAACTGCTAGAGCTGCTGGAACTGAATCCGCCTCCGCTGTAACGCTTTGAGCGCAGTAATTCGGCTTCTGCAACAAATTGAGAAAATTTCCATATCAGCAAGTTAAACGTAACTTAAAGCTAAAAATTGCTAAAAAAAATTAATGAATTACAAACTCCAAAATCATGTATAAAATATTCATATTTTTAAATAAATCTTTCTTCTTCATATTACTGATCAAAAGTGCATAAACTGTTCTAATGCTTATAAGAAATTAAAGTGCATTTAAGCGAAATGTTAGATTATCTTGGATCAGAGTTCAAGTATACAAACATCAACATTATCTATGTACAACAACAAATTTTTATAGTAAAGATTTGTTATCAACTTTTCAGAGAAAATATAAAACTTATGAGCGCTCTTTTTTATAGGCGCTTTCTTCGAAATGCAATTGCAAAACTGATGTTGTGGAATGGAAGACATGCATTATCCATTTACACATATTTATAAGTGTTACGTCACAAGAAGATTATCGTCGTCTTACTAATAACAAAATCTTGAAAACAAACTGATTATTTTGCGCATTAATATTATGATCTGTAAATATTAATTTTAAATAAGAATAATGCATATATCGTATTATTTTGCTGTTTAAGAATTTTCTTTTACTTTTTATGTAAAATAAAATATTAAGCCCCCTCCTCTGTATGATAAATGAAAAATGAAAAATATATGAATTTTTTATATTAGGATGAGAAAATATATAATAATAATAATAATATATTCCAATAGTCAAGGTTTCTTTTATATATTCCTGAAGAGAGTTTCTTTTTTTAACAATAAATACACTCTTCTGTATTATAAAACAATAAAGATGACAATAGAAAATATATGATTAGTATAAGGCATGAGGCCTGTTAATGATAATGACAAGTTGATGCTACAAGACAAAAGCAATTTACCTTGTGCTTGGACACATGCTGCAAGTAATAAGGCCAAAAGGCCAATCGTCCGATACTGCCACATGATGATATCTGGTTTCTATCCCGATCGCCAAGTCTTTATATCTTGCCTCCCACTCTGACTGCTCATTCCTTCCTAAAACACAGACTGCTTGGACGCAAGTCAGATTGAAGAGCAATGAAAGTAAAAAAATGCGTTGAACATGGTCAAGGCCAATATAATCGGCGCGTATTATTGGGAATCCACCCAGGTCTACCGTCGTATCTTCTCGTATTCTTGTTTTCCTTTCGATCAACATCGAATTAGCAGTCTATTACAGAACACAATGTAAGCGAAATTTGCTTTTAGAGAATATTTTAAGACAAATACAATGGAATTGTTATTATTCCAAAAATAAATGCATTAAATAAACTTTGAATCTTATAGAAAAAAGGACGCCAAATGTATTTTTGAAATTGAAATGAAAGTCCTCTGGAGAATAATTTATGTTAAATAATTTATGATAATAATTTATGCTAAAACAATAATTTGTACCGCGTAGATTACATCTGTCTTTTCAGAGAAACATGGAAAATGGGAATTTTTTTGCTTTGGTTATTTATAGCAAAAATGTATTTATTATACAATTCAAGTAAACGAGCCTCTGGAAGGCCAAGCATTATGTCGGAATAAAAGATTTAATCACAATGTCGACAGCTAAGACAATCGTATCTTTCTCTTGTCTAATATAATTTGTTAATCTTCTCAAGCAATCATTACAATTTATTATTGTTGCAAACATGAGGTACTAAATGTATGTAAATCTATCTTTGGTCATTGACATTGTCAACGGTTTAATGATTTCCTGTTCAAACAGCTACGGATGACACATCTAAGCCGATAATGTAAAACATTTACGAAGGTCATTTGCAGCCTCCAGCTCGGATTTATCTCGATGAATCTCAATGTCATTTTACAGATTTATCACTTGTACCAATCGTTAATAATACGTAATAACAGGTATATCCACTTTGTCAATAATAATTGTGATTTTTCTATTTTCACAAATTATGGTATAAGGAAACAAATGTATAATCTCTCAAGAGAAAAGTTATAAACATTAATATAGAATTCAATATTGTTTTTAATATTCTAATGTGTTTTTAATATTTGACGGATATTGAACGAATTGTTACATACATATTTTAAACATATGCTAATGCAAAAATATAAATACTACAAAATATATTTCTTTTTAAGAATCTATTACAAAAAATCTTTATTTGTGTTCAAAACTTTTATATTTTTTTATTTTGTAATAATTGTTTTATTATTTATTACGGAAATTTAATTTATTAGATTAAGGGAAAATGATTTAGTCAAATTAAAAAAAGTCGAAAGCATTTAATATAATGTATATGGCAGTTTTTAAATATTATTTATTTTTAGTCAATAAAAATTTTGATTTTTTAAAAGTAAATCTAACATAAATTGAAAAAATTCATTAAAATATGTATGTAGCCTAACAAAAAAACATAATCACACTATGATCATTTACATTTTACATTTACTAGCAGCAGATATTAAAATCGTATCCTCAATAAAGGCCGCATTTAAAATACGAAAAAAATGGCAAACTTTATAGATCACCGTAATCTTATCATCTTATCTAGGACTTGAAAATACGTGGGCGGAAATGATTGCAATTTATTGGATGTTATGTAGTTCTAAAATGAATGTAAAATGTAAAATAGATGGTATACTAGTTCTAGGCATAATATACCCATAAGTCACAATATTGTAAAAATTATAATGCCTATTTTCCCGTTAGTTTCAAGGCAAGAATGAAACACAATTTCTTAACAATTATTAATTTGCATTTTTAATATGTGCTTGATTGCTTATCGATGTGTGTCATAAACGATGAGGCAAGTTGCATTATGTTTACTTAGATCTCAAATAGTCACGTGCGATATGGAAAAGAAAGTAATATTATATTAACAATATTAATCTAATAGAATATAATCTTGTTAGATAAGTGATAATATTAATATATAATAAATAGTATGCAATTCTTTTTATTGTTTATATATACATATATATATATATATATATGGAAATATATATGTAAATATATAAAAATTTATAAGACAAGATGAAAAAATATATATGAATATTTTATATAAAAAATTTTTTATCAGAGTACTTAATTACAACGTAATTAATTCATCTTTTTCCGTGCACATATATGGTTCCATGAAATGTATATTCTGCGAAGAGCAAATCAATAAAATGTATTGTGCAATTTAAGTTATAGGAAAAATATTAAATATAAAATGCATTCTCTTTTTATATCCATGATGATGATGATAGATAAAACACTTTTGTTATTTAAGCTAAAATGACTATCGCGGTTCTGTTAGAACCGCAAATTTCTCGAGATCGATTTGTCTTTATCTCAATGTTTATGAAACACTACTATCAGTAATCGTTTGATCTGCACAGCATGTAGTAGCCACAAATTAATCTTAATTTAAGGAAATATTATATACCAGAGAGCAGACTTTAGTTTGTCATTTTCTAAGAACTCGGAGCGCGTGGTGTTTCTACATTTTCACATCATCGCGATTAACTGAGATGGGGAAGTACAAGAAATCCTCTAATCGGCTTAAACGATTAAAGTGTATAATCGTGTATAATCGAATAGTCGAACGAGATAGTTCGTGGCTGCCGGGGTGATTTTTTAATATTTTCTCGACGCAGTGATTTATAACTTGCTTACTTAGCACAAAGTGAACGATATGCAAAAGCAGATATTTATTTAATAAACTAATCGCACGAGCGCTCGTCTGATTATAAAAGTCGTCATTTGCTTATATCAAAAGAATTTACGCTTCCACTTAACTTTCAAATATTGATCCGATCGTTATGTATATGTTTGACGTAATTTGAATTTCCATATAATGCAAATAATAAATTGTGATACGAAGATAGATAAATCGTTAAGCGTAAAACGATTTTTAAAATATATAATCATAAATTCTTTATCTCACTGTTTGAATGGAAAACAATAGCTGTGGCACAACTTTTTTTCTGCAAAAATATATACTCAATAGAAATTTCATATTTACATTGAAAGAAAAATATAGTTACTTTTGGACCCAACCACAATTTTATAATACTTCTAAGGATAATTAACATAATGATGCATATAATTAATTAATAATTAAGTTAATCATATTTATTCTTAGAAATATTATAAAATTATAATTATAATTGGGTCCAAAAGTAATTATATTTGTCTCTCAGTGTAGAGTAAAGAAACTAATAGATTTATAATTCAGTGTTAATATAAAACTTTTTTCTGAATTTGACGTATACATTGATAAGAAAAGGTGTTGGATATCGTTTTCTCACGTCAATCATGAGCGATTAACGTTACTGATATCGCGATACAGTAACTATCGGACATGATCTCCGATGTCCTGGAGAACATGCAGCCACGGAAATTCCACACGCGTCTTTTTCTTAAGATCTGAAGTAGATACCGGCTTCCTCAGCCACTTTTCGATTTCCGGCAAAAAAACTCAATTTGAACGTATTTGCGCACGCAAAGAAAATGAATAAAAATACATAACTATTACTACGACTATAATTATAGATTGTAGGAACAACTACATTGAGTTCCCGCTACTTTTTTTCTGCATTATCACGGATAATTGCGGACAGTATCTCGAATTATTATTCATGTCTATAACGCTATACGATCCTTGGAGCGTCGAGAACGCGAACGAAAAAAAAATTAAGCAAGCGATTTGTATACCCTTTTTCAATTGCAGTTGTACATAAGGTGCATTCGAGGAGACGCTATTAGTGCTATCGGCATCAATCTACTTTTATTCTATTTTTAATGAGCAATGAAGATAGACTGATGCTGATAGCGCTAATAGCGACTGCCCGAACGCCCCAATAGAATTGCACGTAAGTAGAATATATTTCTGCATGGAGCTGAAGAATTATCCGCGTTTGTCGTGACGTCACTTGGTGCAGGTCTTCTTATCAACTCGTCCTAAGTAATCCAGAAGAATATATGCTTCCTGCAAACTTCCCTTTTATACTGTTTATAAATGTTTAATGTCGTCTCCGTGATTCACGGAACAAGTTCTTCCATCAAATTTATTTAAGTGTAATTTCACTGCAGTCACGGGAATTAATAAAAACACGTATCGGTAGCAGTGGCTACTTAATTAACGGCAGAATTTAACTTGCAAATAAAAAAGAAAGTGGAGCAGTTATCTAATTTCTTTTTAATTGATGTTCTCGATAACGCAACGAGGAAAGACATCTGCTGGCACTCTTGAATGAGGCAAACGTGCCTTCTTCTCGCGATTATATTACGCATTTCAGCCTCTATCGCGTCAGGTTTCAGCGGTTATTCATAAGCACGTGAACGACTCGTTAAATCACCGGCGATCCTCCGTTTTCGCAACGAGAACATAATCATAGAAAAAAGCGCACTTACGATACCAAAACACATTAAGTTCATTACTGGCTCGTAAGGCGGACCAGAAGCGTTTTACATTACGAGCTGGCTTTTTTCTCACATTTGACGCACACACGCGATTTACGAGTGACGTGACGACGCCGCCGCGTATTTTCGTACTTCGCGAGGTTGTATACTTGCAAAGATAAACACGCCACTACATCAACGGGATCATTACGATTTTTTTTATTTTTCTTACCTTGTTAGAGGTATCGTTCGCACGGAAAGACCGCCTCTCACGAATTAACATGAAGAGACGTTATTTCCCGAGAAATTAATCTTCAATTTTAATATGCGTGCGAGTGTCTTGGCACTATTGGATAATACTCCTCTCGTAATTTGCGGTCAATTGTTAAATTTTTTTCTTGACGAAATCAAGAGAAATTACTCATTATTTAAGATCGTACTTTTCAATATTTTTAGCATTTTCTATCCGAGAAAAATTTTTTTTCTATAGATTTATATGTATATAAAATATATTCATATCTTTCCTTGCGTAAATAATCTCCACAGTACGCAACAAGTTTTATGTCTGCCGAATCAGTCGGATGTAATTACGTAATATGGAACCAACAAAATCAACTTTTTTGTCTCATTTGCTTGAAACAAGGAGAAACAGAAAATAAGATTCTGTTGTAGCATTATATCAAAAGTTATTATTCAGTAAAGATTTATAAATTTTTCTCATTTCCTTGAAGTTTATTTTTTATAAAAGGAATAATGCAAAATTATTCTTCTAATTATATTTTTAATTACAATTTTTTATTTTTTTTATTACTTTTCTGATATACAAGAATAGAAATTATACAAGAAAAGGGACACATATGTAGCCACACACGTATTTTATATAATTATACATATCTATATAAGTTTTTTATACCGGATATTGGATCTTACGTTCCATTCTAACGATTTGTCAGTATGGAAGCGTGCATAAATATTTTTAGAAGTATAAAAAATATAATATAAAATATTTAGCACGTGTTTTCCTTTGTAAATTTTTTATTTTGCACAAGTATGTTAAATACGTTCAACAAAAGTTATTGATGAATCGATACAGATCGAAACAGAATCTTGATATACTGCATGATACATTCTATGAGATTAATTAAAAACCAGTCCATCTATACTGGTGACAATTGGTGACTTTGTAATTTCCATCTCTTTCTAACATCTCCTAGAAAATAGCTGTTATTATGAGCAATAAAAATGTAGACGCGCAATCGCACTTATATATGTTTATTGCAGCAAAACATGATAATAATAATAATACATAATTATAACATTCACTTATTACATTCGTTTATTTATCTTACAATTAGTTGCAAGAAATTAGCTGCACGAATTTAAAAAAAAAGATGCATTTGAAATAGAAGATGCGGGTGAATAATTGAAACAGATGGGTTCTTTTTGATACGGGAATTGATGAATTGAATTCACTAGGATTGAAAGATTGAGGAAATGTGTTACAGAAACTGAATCGGTTATGGCAAACGCTACTTATATAACTTACGTTCTCATACAAATTGTCTAATGCACTTTAATCTGGTTAGAATATGTTCTATTCTTGAATGTGGTCTTTTCTACTTTTGACCTTATTGTTGTTAAACGATATATCGCAACTTCTTATCATTGTAGATATATTATAAAATTGTCTTTCCAAAGTTGCATTCTTTGCGTTTAAAATGCGGCAAATATCTACGCTTTAACATGCTAATATTTAAGTTTTTTAATTTTATTTCCGTATATGTATCTATTAGATTGTTGAACACTCAGAAAGCATTGTACATCAGACGTTTCACGAGGCAGAAGTAATGGTTTTTGGCAACCAGTTCCTGACTTATCTTCTTTCTATAGATTACAGATACAACTTTATAAAGCTTTAAGTTTTCTTTTATTTATGGATTTTCAATCGGCAGTATATATAACTAATTCTCTTTTTCCTTGCTCTTTCTCTTTCTCTCTTTGCTGATACAAGGTCGGCCGAAATATATGATACAATCAGAAAGCAAATATTTCTACGGCTCAAAATTAATTGAAAAGTAAAATAAGTTTTTGCCAAACAAGAAATTTTTATCGTTTCGACTTGTTTTGAATCGTAGAAGTACTTTTCCAGTTATATCGTGTATATATTTTGGTCCACCATGTATATTAACTATAATCTATATTATATAACAAACAACCTTCTCAAACGGCATGAATCCGAAAGATATCTATTTGATTGTTATTTGACTATAATAAAAAGTAATTCAATAAGTCAATACATATTCTCATGATCTTTTTTTTTAGACTTTTTTTTACATAGTCTAAATACTTCAAGCAAGCTTAATAACTAACTTAATAATTATTCGCCTCTTTGATTCATTATTTAAACAAAGGTACAGCTTAGAAATTATGAATTCTGTCAGTTAAATAGTGCAACATAGAAATAGTAAAAATATATTATATAGCCATCTTATAAGAGAATTTTTTGCAGTCTCTCTTTGTGAGAAACTTTGTGAAAAACTATATCATAAATTGGTTCTAAAAAGCACAATGGCACCATTTACTAAAATTCAAAAGCATTTCCTTAAAGCTACGATTTATAACATTCTCCCATTTTATGTTCACAATATATTTTATATCTTATTAATATAAATTAAATCGCATAAGAGAGAAAAGCATTAAAATCGTCTTACTTGAAAAAAATCATTATAAACAGATTTAATTATAAAATTGGTCCGATATATAATACTAATATGTATCATTTCTCGTGACTGTCATTGTTTCGCTTACATTACAACAGAATGTGTGTCCCAAAAACGTGCTTAGTGTAAATATATTTGAATGCAATTCTAACATTATATATTATATCCGTTTTATACTGGATGACAATCGCGCAGTCAATTATATATACATATAATGCAACAATCAGTTACATGTATAGTGAGTAAATTATGTAAAAAAAGAATATTCTTAAAAGATAATGTTCAAAAATATATTACTTAATATTGTATTGCTATAACTATTGCAACTTATTCGCGCGATTATCGCTCAATAAAGAACAGATATAAAAAAAGCTTTATTAAAAGACTTATAAAAGCGAATATAATTAATATATATGTAAATATCATATTTACATATATATACACATATAGTTTTATCTCTTTCTTTTTCTACGAATATTCTCCATAAATTTGATGTAACATCGAGATTCCCGTCACTCATTATATACATTATAATATCATTTTTTATTAAAATTTATATTAAAAGCATAAATCACATATCAAAAAGTCCTGCGACTTGTATAAAAAATCTCTTTTTATATCGTCTCTAAATAATTTTCTGTACTTTTCGTTATATTTTTTACACATTTTTTGCATGCGATTTTTAATTGCCTTTAAAATTATGAAGTTTTCTTTGGAAGAATGACTTAAGTCTGAAAAACACAGTACTTAACAATTATGATTAAATATTTCGGTTTTAAGTAAATGCTTGCAATATTTTACTATTAGAATAATAATAGTTTAAGAGTAATAAACAGTGTAATTAAAAATAAGTTGTTCTTCCAGAAAACTATATACAATTAATTTTTTTATTAGATATACTCCAAAATATCACCAATTATGACTTTCTTTTGATTTCATACATAAGGCCAAAGATTTAGATTTTTTATTCTATATCATTTTAAAATCATACTCTGCAACATGTTTGTATAATCTTAACAACTATTTCTTCTAAACAATTATTCTATTCATTACCATGTAGATTTTGCTTAATATTCTTCTTTTCCATTCATACTAGGAGGCAGCTGTGAGACGTGTGTGTCATGACTCTGTTGAGTTGCACTCCGAATAACTTCAATCCATCTAAAGATAAATTTACCATTGTATTTCTCATAAATCTTAGCTCTTTAAAGTTACAAAAATCTGTACGTTTACCTGCCAAAAGTGTAATCGCTTTCCGCTCGAAAGAAATATACATGGTTCTTGAATTGTAACTTGAATACAAAGTCCTTGTTGATTCCATCTTTTTCCGATGGTGTAGAGACAGTATATCCTAATAATGGCAAACTAGCCAATGGGAAGTCATCTTGATGAGATTTGTAAAAGAATAAGCAAAAGTTAGTAAATACGACCCAAAGCTTTTGCCAACCATTGCTATTCTTGAATTTCCGTAGAAGAAATCCACTAAGCTGGTTCTGGAACAATGAAGAAACGTAACAAACATTATCATTAATTAGTTTTTATGTAAGGTATCTAAGTATATTAATCAAGATATCAGTGATTCATAAATATTTCTCGGAACTTTAACATACCTGAAACGCTCGTAGTTGATCGCTGTAACTAATACTTGTATTACGATGCCAACAAACGTGAACTGCAGTGTTGCTACGTTGTGAGGCCTTTGCACCTCCGCAGCTAGTTCGATCTACTTCTAATCCTACACCATCTCCCACTTCGTCGGCTGAACCTAGAACTTTTAAATAAAGAAAAAGAGCTTAGAAGAAATCTTCTTTCATTAACTTAGCTTTCACTAAAAAAGAAAGCTAAAAATAAATATTTTTTCGCTTTGTACAGATATTTTAACTTTGTATTATTTAACAGTTACTTACTACAAGACTTTAAACTTAAATACGGCATTTTTGCGTCCGATGCGTCGAGCTGTGTTATAGCTATATTCAAATCTTCTATCCATCTCTCTTTTTCTTCCTCATTGCTTGCTGCAACTGTCAGTGATCTACAAAAATAAAATTATTTAAATTTTACATCTTTCACTTTTGTCATATTTTTAACTTTAATAATATAATACTGAAAATATTTGTTTTAAATTTTCGTATAATTTCTGTGTGTTCCTTAAAATATCTTCATCATATCTTTTAATACGATTATTTATTTAATTCATATTCGTTCGAATTGAAGTCATAAGCGAACTGATGGCTGTCATTAATAGCACGCGTGCTTCAATAAAATCAGTTTAGCCAGTTGACTTCTCAATAACGATATGGCCTTTTAATGACCACTCAGTATCTTTATTGTATTTTACATTTTTTATTTTTATTATTATCTCCATAATTAATAATATACAATGTAATTCAAAGCATTTGATATTTACTGATTTCCTTGTCCGTCGATAATAAAAGCGAAATCTGTTCCCGTCTTATTATCCGCGTCTCGAATCTTCATTCCTTTCAGCGGTAATTGGCCATGTACACGAAAACATTGCGTTGGTTGTTGCGTACGGAATGTATATAATAACACATCTGAGAACTGTGAAGATAAATGATATTAATCCAGTTGCTTGTCGCACTAATTAGCACGAATTATGTTATTAAGGAGGCTTACCAAGAAGAACATACGTTGTTGAAAACCTTTACGGCTGTACTTTTGCAGACACCCTTGTCTGATAAATCTTCGACCTTCCTGTACTAAATTATCAAAACCGCTGATGTCTCTTTGCATTTCGCATAACTGCACCAGATTTTCCTACAACAATGGCAAATTAAAAAGAAATTAAAATTGACAAAATCCCAAAATCAAAAATTGATCCTTTTCATTCATTTTATTTATTAAGTTCTTGCATCAAACAATAATAATGGCAATCATTTATTTTCTCACCGCTTGATTTATAATCGTGAGTCCTTCGAGCAGTGTCTCGCCGAGTCTGTCCCTCGCCGCCAAACAATCCTCAAAATCAGTATGATCCTTTGGATAATGATCCAATAGTCCTAAAAAAGCGGCGCTTTGAGAAATCACAAATTATGTGTACACATATTACAAATTTGATAATCTAATTTCATACTCACTATCGATAATACTATTATAATGCAGTAATCGTTGCAAAGGTTTCAAAAGGAATGAGGTCAATGGCAGGTAGCAATGCTTCTGTGACTCGAAGTCGCGGCAGAGCTGATCGAAGCGTCGCGACGTTCGTATAGAGTATTCCATTTTCTCCAACACCGGCATCAGATTCTCCAGATATTGGTCGTAGAGAGGGAGAACGTTCAAAAGCGTGTTGTACAAAAAGTCACCGATATTGTGACGGGCGTTGCTCTCCCAGCGCGCGAGTCGTGCCTCCATTTCCTGGAGGCACGGTCCGTGCACGTCGGCGAGTAGCTCGATTAGAGAGACTACCGACTCCCCTTCTAGTGCCGCTTCTCGAGAAACTTCCTCGCGGAACCACTGCACATAAATACAAGTCGCAACTTAAAATTTGTGAGTCCTCTTTCCGTCTCTGGTCTACCTCTTCTCTGGCTCTACTGTCTTCTACGTTGGACTTGTTTCAACTGACTGTGTTTTCTAGTTCTAAAAACAAAGTACGGTTTTACCTACCACATTAATAACATCCAAGTCCTTCTTGTAAGTTCGTTCTGTCATGAGGAGCTCCTTGGCTATGTAATAAGCTTTATCGGTCGGCCATCTCTGCGCAGAAAAATAGTAACTTTTTATCGCCGTTCCTATAAAGTTGAAATAATACGGCAACAGTGTCGTATTCTCAAACGACAAACCTACCTTCGTTTTTCTAACTTCCGCTTCATCCCCTTCCCCGTTCCGTATATTCTTTACCGGGCTCAGATCCGGTGAATTTACGACGCTGGTATTGTTCACCTCGACACCGCCGTTTGTCGCCCGTTTATCCGGCGATTTCTCAGCGGCGTACACAGAATTGTTGTTCTCCCGTTGATTAGATATCTCCTGCTTTTCGGCTTGGACATCTGCAAATAAATATCAGTTAGGCAACCCTAGGAAGAAACAGAAATTCCGCCGAACACGAGAAATAAAAAAAAGGGATAAAACAAGTGTTGATAAAACATCTGAGGGAATATAATCCGATATATGTATAGGCACGCATGCTACAGTGCGCTATCTATATATTTATTCTTTCTTTTAGCGTGATTTTTTGCAAAATCGGAAATAAGTACTGATGGCTGATTGAAACGTAACATAAAGTTTCGGGGAAATTATTCGATGAATCGGTGGCATATCTATAACAAGAGTCTGTAAAATTTATACTACTTTTAGGTGAAGCTACAATTCTTAATGTATTAATACATTAAGAAATTTATACGTGAGAATTAATCATTACTTTTGTTTCGGGGTAAGATTAAATTCTCAATATTTGTGTCATAAACTCTGTTCTAAGAGTTTTCTCTTGTCTTATTATCAGCAATATCGTTTATAAGGTGGAAAGTTTATAAAGTATAAATATATAAAATATATTTTAAATAAAGGCGTACAATGCTCCAACTGTGAAAATCTCAGTAGGATATGTGCTTTCTAATTCAAAAGTAAAAAAAAAAAAAGACTGATCTTTTTTGCGCAGATTATGGTACAAAGGCACAATGATGCAAGTGCAGATAATGTCGAGTAAGCTATTTTAGTAAACAAATGAGACATCAAAGCCAGCATATGCGGTTTCATTCCTATGAAAATCCATGCTCAAGCACGTCTATAAACCACCGTGCTCTAAGTAATAAGCCGACTAATAAAACGGTGATTAGAAGCCGGATGAAGTTAATGTTGAGAATCCATAATGTAACACTCTACATTATTCCACTGACGCAAATCGCATGCGGAAATAAGGAGCATCATGACGAAGAGGTCGCGCGGTATGTTCGCAACGGGCGAACGGAAATTCCTCGGTAACGAGAGAATCTCCGATCGAATTCGGCTTCCTCCGCGGAGAAGAGAGGAAGACTAAAGTAAAACTTAATGAGAACGTAACGAGAACAACAGAAAGTGATATATATAAATGCGGTACAACTAGGAATAAGCTACACCTGTCTGCGTACTTTGCGTTGGCTGTAACGACATAAAGATCATTCAAATACGGAGTGCGGGACCGATAACGCATTTGCATGAATCTCCGAAGCCTTGAAAACATATTCCTCTGGCCTTTGAGCGCCAGATAATTAATAGCCGTATTATTTCCAGGCTTACATACAGCGATGAGGCTGCACACGCGACTTCAAGGATATTTTCATATGCTTTTCAGCCTTGATCCCGAAACATTTACTGCACATTCGTCTCGTGACGTTTGGGAAATTTTTTTTATTATTAAGAACGTACAGTTGTTTCTTTTTTAATTAATTTTTCGCCAAACAACTTTCGAAAACTGCGACGCTCAAATGAAGAGTACATGCAGATTCATTTATGGATTATGCAAATGCGACAGAGAGCCCGGACTAAGCGGGAATTCGTGCCACTTCAGCAGACGCATCGTGAAACAATGACGAAGAGAAAGAAATCGTAATATCCATCAATTAAGACAGGCATTGTAAGGGGATTACTCA
Source organism: Tetramorium simillimum (assembly GCA_011636635.1). Lineage (NCBI taxonomy): Eukaryota > Metazoa > Arthropoda > Insecta > Hymenoptera > Formicidae > Tetramorium > Tetramorium simillimum. Next base: position 751 of record VBVQ01004433.1, on the reverse strand, counting down.
CACGTAATGTCATCCGTGTCGTACGACGAATCCGGCATTGCGATAAAGAGATACGGTATAAAGAACGAAAAAGAAAAAAAAAAGAGAGAGAAGAGGACAGGCCACGTCGCATGTATGTACGGGGGAAGGAGAGGAAGTTCAATATTCGATTCGCCAAAAATCGATGACGGATGAAACGAGGAGAACTGAAAAGCAATGCGAATCTCTGTCGGACCCGAAATTAAAACGTCAATCTGACCACACACGTGGACGGATAACGGAAAAACGTGGACGGAGGCAGAAGAACGAATATTCAAAACGAAAAAGTGAAAGAAACAAAGAAAACGAAACGAGCACAGAACTCGTCGAGAAAACCAAAGTGAAATTACTGACGCAGATCCGACATGTGACTTTGTATATAATTTATTGTTATCATAATTAATGTATCAATAATCAATGTACAATAGATTCCCTACGCTTGAAGTACCGCTCTTCGTCCTTCAGACGCCAGTAATTCCCCCACGTCCCTCCATCGAGCTGTGCCTCGATTATATATCGTTCGAACACAATCGGTCGATATATCGAACGACCGACGAGACGGCGCATCTCAACCGGGGGAATCACCGCGTAAAACAGATATATTTTTTTATGTATATATATATATTTATTTATATATTTATTTTTATATATATATAGCGTTAACAAGTACGGTATATCGATAAACGATCAAAAAGTGTTACACAAATTACAAACGGGGGGATAAGGATGGGGG
>VBVQ01004431.1:0-14796 GCA_011636635.1 Tetramorium simillimum | reverse complement strand
AATGAACACTATAAGATTATACAAAAAAACAACAAATAATTACGTGGAACATTTAATTTCAGTCCAATTTGGGTCCAACATGTATCCTTGATATTGGCCATGCGATATTCCTTCGAACTTATATTCCATAGCGATGGACATTGAGACACATAATGAATTATATATTTCAGCATCTATATTCGTATTCGATGAATGATTATCATAACCGTTTAGCGTTTCCATATCTGTCCACTTCTGTCTCTTTGCAGTTTTCATATAACATCAAACACCTATATAATCTTTGTTCAAACTTCAAATCATACTATCGCGCCGACGCAAGAGTGTGGACGCGTATGTCGATTGGTTCACGCCACTCGCACGGGATCGTTCACGCGGGAGCGATGTTGTGCCATGCCCTTTACCTACAATGTTGATGATGAAGACGTTTCTTAAATGAAAATTGCCCATTTTAGATTTTTTTAAACTTTACATCGCGATATCTCCGCTCGTAGTTCACGTAGAAGAAAAATAAAAATATTTTTATAATACAAATCGAACCAAAGCTATCGAATGAACCTACTTAGAATTTGATCGGTTCAGCCGTTATTGAGATTCGATAATCGAAGGATTTCTCAATACGACGTCTCGCGTAATAGAGGCACGGCCGTCTCGGCGCTCCGCTGCGCGTACTTGGCGCGCGAGACACTACCGTGCCTCTTGATGGTTTTATAATATTTTTAAAAAGTAATTTTTATATTCATTATTAACTCATAAATACAATCTTCTGTAAAAAATTATTCTCATATCAAAGTGATTTTGTCTTTTTGAATTTTTAGAAAGAGTTTTTAAGAAAGATTTAAAATATATGTTTGCATTTTGTAAGTATTGTTTTGTTATTTATTAGCACAATAGTCCATCAGCTTGACACTTTTAAAAAATAATTTCTGTATTCCACAAGAAAACTAAAGCGATGGATTTGAAAGATATATAAAAATTGGTATGTCCTGAATATTCAGTTTGTATAGTATTCTCGCTTTATTCGTATTTATGCATGTCTGAATATACTATATATTCAATCTCTGTATACGGATAAAGCCAAAATACTACACAGACTGAATATCCAGCATACACCAATTTTTGCATACCTTTTAAATATATCCATTTAGGATATTCAATCTTCAATATACGGTATATACAAACCTGATTATACGTATATTCAGTTCTTATATACTGAATACAACCCTCAATATATAATACACAAATGCAGTATATAGAATACACATAATCCAATATGCGTATATTTAATCTGTGTATATAAATACGCACTGTAATGTATTGATACGGGATCGTGAAAGATGCACGCTTACTCTTTGCGTAAATATATATGTCTTTATTATAATCTGAGAGAGAGTTCACAAACGACTGCTTGCTATAACGAGTCCGTCTATATTGACTAACAAAAGACTTACGCGCGCGCTGGCCAATGGCTCTTCACGAAGGCTCCACGCTCCCTATGTACTAGGCGCGCAATATAAAAGTCAAGCTACTACACGCACAAATATACCTATTTGAATATACCTATATTTAATTTCTATATGTATATGGATAAAGCCAAAATACTACATACAATGAATATCCAAGATACACAAATTTCTAGATCTGTACCTTTTAAATATGCATTTTCTCTACGCCGCCCGCTAGAAGTTTCAAGTACTATATGCTTTCGCGTAAGTAAAATCTGTTTAATTGATTATAAAAACAAAAACATCAATCTTTCGATCAATCGAAGCATGAAGTTATAATTTTGAGGCAGTAAAGGAAAGTTAAATGTGTTTTATGTCTACATTATGTATTTTTATTGCTAATAATATAAGGTAAACTTAGAGTACATTAAATGAAAGACATTGATTTGCTTATATTATTGGCGTTAGAAACGTCATTAAACCGTTATTAATACGTCAAAAGTAGGCCTAAAATGATCATAAAGTCACATCTTTTTAACGTCTTAAGGGGTCATCTCAGTTTGCAACGTTAAAAGAAAAAGTAATTTTTGAGAATTTTTTTCTCTAAAATTACAGAAGCTTTTAACATAAGACTTTTTGCGATGCTTTTTTTATCTTTAGACTTAAAAAAAAATTTTTATAACCAAGAATACATTCTTTTATACCTTGTTTGTAATCAAAGTGGATGCCTCAAAAAATAGATGACGTAGTAGATATCTCCACTTTGGAACATCTACAACAAAAAATCAAAAAGATTCTTAAATTATTAGTTAATGGCTATCCCCGGAACTAGAAAAAATTAATTTCATCAAAAAGAACAAAATGGTAGCCAATAAACGAATGGAAAAAATCCATTTTTTAACCTTTTTTTCAAATGCCTGCCATTTTGTTATTTTTTTATGAAATTAACTTTTTCTAATTCCGAGGATAGCCATTGACTAATAATTTATGAGTCTTTTTGATTTTTTGTTTCAGATGTTCCAAAGTGGAGATATCTACTACGCCAACTAGTCGTCTATTTTTTAAGGCATCCCACTTTGATTACAAACAAGGCATTAAAAAAATGTATTCTTGGTTATAAAAAATATTTGTTTTTAAATTTAAAAATAAAAAAGCACCATAAAACATCTTATGTTGAAAGCTTTTATAGTTTTTAAGAAAAAAATTCCCAAAAATCACCTTTTTTTAACGCAGCAAACTGAGGAGATGACTCCTTAAAATATTGTCATCGGTCTGTGACATTAGTCCGTCATTTCTCCGTAATTTTCATGTTATTATATAACGTCATTTTTGGTCGAAACTGATCAGATTGTGACGTTAAAATCACGTGTGTTTGCTACCGAGGAAATATATTTCCAAATTTTCTTTAAAATATGCTACGAAAATTTTAACAACATTTATTTAACATTCAAAACAAATTTATGATAAGTAATTTTTAATATAAAATGTTCATCTATTAAGTCATTTAATTGATGATGTCGACAAGTTTGGTACTTTAGAGGAATTTTCCACATTTCCTTTCGAAAGTTATCTTGCCCAGATAAGAACAAATGCAGAAAAATTTTAGCATCATTTTAATTTTAAAATATAATGTGTAATATATTGTGCAATAAGGCTAAATCTAACTTTTAAAATCATTAATTCTAAATTCAATTATTGTAATGTATAGCAATCTTTAAAAATTTGGTGTCTAAAATAAATTCTTATATAGAGTGCCCCACCACTACCGCATTTCCTCTTAAAGACGTACTCTTGAAGTAATTTAGAAACGAAAATCCTAATACAAAAATATCGAAGTTGTAATACTTTTCAAATTATAAGCGATTAAAATTTACCAACTGTGGCAAAATTTCGCGCGTTCAGGCACGATAACAGCTCCCAGTGATAAAGCTGAAAAAATAAGGGTTCCTTTTTCAAATAACGGGATTGAAATTACATATGCGATAATAATCAAATTCTTATACTATTTGAATAAATGATTTATAAATGTAAACTATAACAGTTTTATAAAAACAAGATGAAATACAGATATTTTATAGCACGCAATATTTATTACTTATGAGACGTAAGTTGTCATATTTGACATTTCCTTAACCCCTTCGCTGTCAGTGACGCATATATGCGCAAAAAAAGTCGTGCCACTTTTACTTTATGCGCATATATGCGCATCTTGAAAAAAATATATTTATACTATTACTATTAGATTGTGCTTTGGTATTTATATGATTTTGGGATGGTTGAATTCGAATCTGAAATCAGATTTTTGAAATTCAAAATAGCTGATCCAATATGGCGGACCAAAACGCAAAAAGTTATTTTATTTGAATGATACCCGATATTCGAGTTTTTGAAGTCGCTGAATCCGAATCTGACATTAAATTCGGATTTGACGATCTCAAAAACTCCCGGGTATTGGATATCGTTTAAATAAAATAACTTTATGCATTTTGGTCCGTCATATTGGATCTGCCATTTTAAATTTCAAAAATCTGATTTCAGATTCGGATTCAGCAACCCCGGAAATCTTTATATTGAAATTTAAGTGCATTTACACGTAGTTTTGAAAAAAAATTTCCAACACTTTTGGCACGAAAAGTTATTCGTCCGACTGCGAAGGGATTAAGTTAGCTGGTTTCATGTCTTACATAAGTTCATAATAAAGAAGATTGTTGCGTATTGACAAAATAATTAATAATTTTTCGTGTGAGAAAATATTAACATAAATGTTTAATAAAAATTTCGCAGCATTTCTCATTGTGCATTAGAGAGTATTGTAATCAATTGACAACAAGACACATGTCAACCTCTAATGCATGAATCAGAAGAATGTTATTACAGATCACTTATGTAATAAATACCTAATCAACTAATTGTGTATTTGTATTTGTTAATTTTGTCATATAAATTTTACGGCAGAAATAATATACTTGCTTTTACGTCAATTTGAAAGAGAGAGAAAGAGAGTTATATACAGGATATTTCCGCAACCTACACATCAATAAGTCGGGTTACCTATCTGCTTATCGGCAGGGACATGCTTTAACAGCCATACGAAATAAAATCGGATCGCAAATCCGGCGGGGAATGAAGCAAGAGATATTAAATTTTACCATTCTGGTAAGTGTAAAATTCAATTATAATATAAAATAAATATTTAATAAAACAGATAATAATAATATCTGACCTAATGTAACATAAATAAAATTTATAAATTTTATGAAAAAGTGCATTTGAAGCATGTAATGTATACGAATTTCGAAAAGGCGTGAGTGTTGGGACTGCACAAAATGCCACAAAAAAACATTCCGAGCATTTATTTAGACCGATCTCCTGCTCTCCGGACAGTCAAAAAATGATTTGGCAGATTTCGAAATGGTGACTTTAATATGGAAGATCAACCCCGCTCTGGACGACCTTCTCATTGTGTGTGCCTTAGTGGAAGGAAACCCAAAGATCACAACTGAAGATATTGCTGAACATCGATAATTCAACCGCTTTTCGCCATTTAAAATATAATCCATTGAAGTTTATCTTTAAATCGAGCACGAACTTATGTAATCATCCAATATATTGTCTGGTAGAAATTGATATTTTATTTCGTAAGAAGGCATTTACGCAAAAAACCTGTTTCTATTGCAGAACATGGATTGACCTGCTGGATTTATAAAATTATTCATTTGTTTTCATAAAGATGGTGAAAGAAACTGTAATCTGGATGTTATCGTCACATATCGTCAAATATAAGTTTATGTGCTGTTTAAATGTCGGATACCAATCCAGAGAATATTATAAATTTAATATGCAGAATTGTTTTTGTTACAAGAAAATAATAGTTATACATCAAACATTTATTATATAAGCACACTTTAAGACAAAAATATTTTTAATCAAATTTGTTTATTAAATTTTATTTATGTTACATTAGGTCAGGTATTATTATCTATATTATTAAATATTTATTTTATATTATAAATGAATTTTACACTATACCAGAGTGGTAAAATTAAATTTCTCTTGCTTCATTCCCCGCCGGACTTGCAATCCGATCTTGTTTTGTACGACTAGTATAGCATGCCCCTGTCGATAGGCAGATAGGCAACCCGATTTACTAATGTGTAGGTTGCGGAAGCACCCTGTACATACATTTTGTACCTTTTCCTGAATTATACTTTTGTACGTCTTTAAATTTATTGCCTTCTTATTTTACAATTTTCTACATTATTATAACATTGCTGCAAGATCACAATCTTGTTACAACGTTGTTATGAGTACTGTGAAAGGAGCTATCAGCGTTGAGATGTGTGGCAGTTATAAAAAATTAAGAAATAAAAAAATTTGTTTAATCTTAAATTTTTACAAAATGATAATAAAAAATAATGCACGCAAAGCGCGCGTACAACACCACTATAGAAGGTTATACCGATAAATAGTAAGAAAAATGAAAGTCTCGCAGAAATTTTTTTGTGCTTTTACTGTATCCAAACTTTTGGCCAAGACTGTATGTGTATCATCAATGTATATTAATGATCAGTATAATTTAAAGTATGATGTCAATGGATATATTTATCTTTCTGTTCGAGATATTTATTAATTCTTTCCTTTGATAACTGTAAAGAAAAAGAACTGTTGTTGTATTTGATACTACAAAATGTGTGAAATCAGTAAAAAAAATTTTTAAAGAAGTGAAAAATTTTTACTTTTTGAAAGAAGTAAAAAGGTTTAAAAAAGGTTTAAGCGTACGCATCCATGAAAAAAGAATTGTTGTTTCATTTAACGTTGTAAAATATGTGATATCATTAAAAAAATTACCTTTTTAAAACAAGATAAAAAAAGATGCCAAATGTGGGCGTCGATAAAAAAGCTCAATATGCAGGTTGCGTATTTTTCAAAACACTTGGCACTGCTAAACGCTCAAACCGCGTCTGTATTGCGTATTTTATACAATTAGATTTAATAAGTTTAGAATAAGCAATTATATAATATAAGTATAAATGTTTAATTAGATTTGTAAGATATTATGTGTTTGAGCGATTTAATAGTGTTATGCAGTATTATGGTTATTTGAAATTATGCAAAATTTTGACATACAATAATTTTGACTATACGATAATTTTGTTGACGAATATTGACCTCATTATAGAATCTCATATTATAGAATTTCTAGTTATTTATAACATAGAATACTTCTCTCTATAGCTTTCTAAAATAAAAGTAGACTCATCCTCTGAAAATGTTTCTTAGAATTATTATATTGCAACAAAATAATTTTCACTACGAAGATTGGGTTAATCGGTCGGATTGAAATTTTCCGCGCCGCCATAGACAACCGCGGCGCCGCCTAGCAGTATCCGGCGAAGCCTGAGCCGCGGCCCCGGCGATACGACGACGTAGTGAGGAAGCAAGCGAGTGAACGAGCGGAGCATGCGAACGCTGTGTTGCTGCTGTCGCCGCTGCTGCTGCGTACCACAGTGCAACGCCATTTTCTGTGCCCGTGAGTGAAGTCGATTCGCATTCGTTCGTTCGTTCATTTGTTCGTTCGTTCACGCGACGGAATTGGGCGACGTTAGCCACGTTAATCGACGGCTGCCTGGCCGCTCGGCGAAGACTCTCTTCGTCCTCGTTCGTTTACTCCTGCTTGCCTGTGCTTGGCTTCCCCGCCTGGGATATGCACAGACATGCGGCGGACAACTGTGCAACGAATATGATGGTGAGTGGCAAGCGAGTGTAAATGTGAACGCGAGTTAGAGAAACAGAGATGAAAAGTAATCGAGAGCAATCGGAGAACGGGTGAGCGGGATCCGGAGTTCCGTGTGTTCCCGTTGTAACGTCTTGTCAGTCGAACTTTTTCCTGTGCGCCGTTGTCATGCGCGGCCACGATAACGGAATACCGCAGGGCTCGATAAAACGAATCACGGCATCAAGGAAAGACGGCGGTATCGCCACCGTTCGATGGGCGGCGGTTTCCCCGGAGGGAGGGGGAGTTAGCGACACATGGCCGTCGTCGCGTAGAGCATAGGGCGCCGGCGTCCGTGCAAAGGGTAGCTCTCCCTGAGAAGTATTTTTCCCCCCTCTCAACCCTCTCTCTTCAATGTGCGCGCGCGCACATTCGAAAGAAAGAGCGATGCTACTATGTTCATTGACGCTGATTGTCGAATGTCGTTGTTAATTATTAACCCTTTGCATATGTCCGTGAGACGACGATTCAATGCCATCATAAAAGATTGATCGAGTAATATATTAATCGAGTTTTCTATCCCCATTTTCGAGGTAATTTCTCAACATCTCTTGCAAGTTACAAAGACTCAATTTCAAATTCTTTAATTTTTAATCCCTTTATTTCAATGATTGTGTTCCAAAATTCACTGCAAGCGCTGAAAATCTATAGTATACACGCTATAGATTTTTTCAGCACTAGCAATGAATTTTGGAACACAGTCAATATAGAAAATAACATTAATTAATTTTTCATCGCTAGTTTTGTCATTTTATTGTTGAGATTAAGACCGTATAAATAAATGAACATAGTTGTATGACGAAGAAAGTAGTCAATGTCGATATTTATTGATTTTGTCATCGATCGTACTCGTCACTTCAACGTCACTCTTATCAGAAGTGATATCGCACATGACACCCGAAAAGAACGTAAATTATTGACGTGGTTAATTAAAAATATTTTATTACACATATACACATTAACGCCAATTTTATCATTTAATTATTTTATTCCAGGACATTTACGTAATAATGTTTACCATCATAAATATTAATAGATTCGATTTTCTCATCGTAATATCACGTTATGCGGGTATTTTTCAAAGATTTTTGGAAAAGTTTTTTTGTGCCTCCTTCGTTTACACGTTTGCATGCGTATTCACGCGTGTATGCGCACAGGAAGCACAGAAAATCGCGAAAGGGAGGGGAGCTTGAACGTGAGAAATTATGGAGCACCTCCGGGGTCTGTATGAGAGGGCAAATCGAAGGAAGGGTCGATAGTACCGACAGTATCGCGCGTTGTAAATCAACGATCATTAAAAATCATGTGCGTGTGAAATGAATGTGAAATAAATGTAGTGCCGTCGTTAACGCTCAATACCGAATTGATATGAACGTAAATTACTCGATTTTTATATCATCATATTGTATATCTGACAATTATCGCAATACTTTACAATTGAAGAATTAAAATTTATATCTGTGAAAGAGTTGGATCTTGAGTAACTTACAAATGTAAAGTGAGAACAATTTGTCCATTCGAGGAATCAACCGCGATCTCAAGAAAAGCGTCCGTCTGACCTTTTCTCGCATTAATTTATTAATGAACCGTTAGGTCGCTGCGTGCGTGCACGCAATATACGCGTGTGCGTGCATACAGCGCTATCGATTGACGACTGTTGACACGCCAAGTCATCCTGTTCTTTCTTTCATACTGCCTAGACACGAATTCTTCGTCTGACAATGAGAATCGATTCTCGATTCGATGCATGGCGCGAATGTTTAGAGTTTAACTTAATGGTTCTGTTCTATGAAATTTTCGTTCTATAATTTTAAAAAATATATATTTTAAATTGTATCGAAAACGCTATTCTATATATAATGACAATCAATCTTTATCAGATGTCTGATGTTTCAATTTGATCTTCTACACTTACAGTGCAATGTAAGCTACATAGTTAATAGAGGTATAGCGTTAGAAATAAACCCGTAATATAGAAATAAACTCGTAAATGTTTGATATACTTTGGGTGTCCATTTTCAAGTTTTGAAGTCTCGCTATTGAAACTTTAGAGTTTCAACGTCTCTTTTGTAACTTCAAATTTTTAATCATAGCTTAAGTAGAATTTTGAAGATTGAAAGTCTTGGAAATCTTGAAATTCCGCAATTATCAAACGTTTCATTAATTTTTTGCCAGATTTCTTAACTTTGAAATTTTTAAGATTTGAAACTGCAGCTTAGGATTTTGAAATCTTTTTGGGAATTCCAGATTCTTAGAGTTCTGAAACTTTATTAGTTGGCTCTCGGGATCTTCGTGACCCAATTGGATTTGCATTTACTCTCTCGGCTCTGTTGACACTCCCGTTGTAGCCCGAAGGAGAATGCGACCGGCAAACTCCGACCCTCTTATTTTTCTTCTTCTTCTTCCCCTTCCTCTTCCTCTTGAAATAGGCTTACAGCCTGTTTTTTCAAATTTATTACCTCTTGTGGATTTTATTTCGAGACTTGTTTTTTGAGTTAATCATTTGTTTTTACCGGTAGGCTGCTAACCTCGTCCTCGAATCTTCCTCCTTTTTCTGGCAGTAAAGGCTTCTGTACTACTCAATTTGCACCCATACACCACTAGTAGAGGAGAGAAGAATATTTGTGATACACTGTAAAAAATTAGTATAAAATTACATATAATTTTGAGATACACTTAATAGTTTTAAATTAATTTATTTCTAATTTTGCAGTATAAAAGTAAAAATAATTCCTTAATTTGTTTTTTACAGTGTAGGATTGTATGGTGAGTTACTCCACCGAGAGGTGGTGATTGCGTAACAAGTTTTTAAGGTAGATATATCTTGTTTTGATCAGATTTTAACTTGGATCTTCTAGTTCGTAAAATAAATTTATCTGCACTTTTATCGCCACTCTTATTCCTCCACGATTATTCGGCTAATCTTGGGATATTCTCCTGAGCTGCCATTATCAGAACAGCCGAATAATTGAAGACAATTCAGTCTCAATAAACAATTCAAGTTAATATCTTCATTCGAATTTTCGATAACAATATTAACTTGCGCCATCTTTTTTTTATACAAATAGCATTTTCTCTTTTTATATATTCTATATAATAAGGTTAATATTATTATATGTTCTATATGTATAATTATATTATTATATAAAAAGATAAGGTAAAACTTCAGTATAACGCTCTCACCTCCGATTTTCTTCTAATTTTGCAAATCGGCTCCTTTTCTATCAAAAACTCTTCCCTGAAAAGGAAATTGGCCGTTTACGTTTCCTTTTTTTTTTAAATTTAATTTTTTATTCTTTTAGTGTCGGTATAATTATGAAATTGATAATATATGTCCTTTTTACTGTCTAAAGCAGAGAATATGTGCTTAAAATTAAATTTATTTCTCTTGAAATTTGTTTTCCGGAGAAATAAATTTAATTTGAAGCATACATGCTCTGCTTCAGACAGAAAAAAGGACATATTATCAATTTCCTACTTACCGACATTAAAAAAATAAAAAATTAAATTTAAAAAAAGGAGATGCGAGCGGTTAATTTCCTTTTTAAGGAAGAGTTTTTGATGGAAAAGGAGCTAATTTGCAAAATTAGAAGAAAATCAAAGGTGAGTGCGTTATACTGAAGTTTTACCAAAGATAATAATATTCTTATATCTTTTATTTTATAATTATTCTTCTAACATGATTATCGCGAAAAAATTGTAAGATATCGTATATATATATATATATATATATATATATATATATATGTACAGACAACCTATGTTATGTTACATACAATACTGTTTGCCAGATCTCTAGGTCTCTGCGTTAAACGGGGTCGACCATGTGCCGTCGTCGCGTACAGATATCTATTGTGACATTTCGTTTTGCGAAATTTCTGCAAATGCGAGATTACGTAATTGCATGTCGATACAACAAATTCACACGCATAATACTGTTTCGCGTGACATCGAGACTCGAACACGTTCAAATTGCTTCATTTCGCGATACGGAATGTTCGGTTCTTTCAGCCATCAATTTTTTTCCAAATAATATCAGAAATCTTACATTAACTTCATGTAATCAGTCTTAATTTATTAATTTTAAGATACTAAATATATTAATAATGCTAATAATGCTGAAATGAAAAAATATACATTGTCACGCTCTCATTTAATAATTTAAAAAAGATATTAAATAATATATTAACTAATATATTAACTAATAAAATGACAAAATTTTTGAAATAATATTAATAATAACAGAATTAAATTAGAATTACATAAGATTAAAGAATAAACTTTTACTTTAGAGCGTTGTATATACGAAACCGCGAAAAAGTACTCTGATAATATCGATATCGCGATTTTATTAGAATACTTCTAATGCATCCCCATTTAGTACGAAGTCCAGAAGCTCCATGGGCTCCTGCAGCGTGACAGAAAAAGATGCGCGATGCAAAATCGATAATCCGGCTTTTATGGTACTTTCACGGTTCGACGAGGGTCGAGAGATATCGCTGCGGAATCGCGGAGTTAACGTAGGAGAGTATCAATGTCAATGTTGGTGTCTTTGCTCTTTAACTTTGAAAAATTGCCTAAAATGCGTAATTATATGTCTCCTCTTACGCAATAGTCCTACAATAATAGCTGATCGCAATAATATCTGATCATATTTCCGACTACGTTCAGAAGGGCCAACTAGAAACTGGATTATTATTCATATCTAGTGCAACTCGACAGAGAAATTGATACGAATGGTCGCATTATCGAGGTTAATATTCCGAATCTAAATATACACTTTGGCGTGGAAAGTTTGTTCTTGCTTGGAAAAATTGAATCGCGTGTAAACTGGAAATTAAAACAGAATTCAATAATCAACATTAAGCTTTTGTATCGAACTCTTTTACTTTAATTATTATCTTATGGTTCAGATTTCAGTCATTAAAATTTTTTATATAAACTAAACATACACAGGCGCGCGCTTTGCGCGTGCTATTTAGCTTTAACATTATGCTATTACTGTTACACTGTTAACTTAAAATCTTAAAAATTATATCTTTTATCAAACATGTAAGTTCGTCTGCTATAACCCTTATCTGTTACACATTCGTCGCGTCAAACTTAGATAGGATCTATCTACAGAACAATCTGAAATTTTTGAATATTTAGTTTGATGCATTACTAATGTATAACTCGACTATATTACGTCACGCGCGAGTAATGAAAATCAGACTTGGTTTGGCGATTCAATTTAACTTAGAGCTCGTTAACGAAACCGAACTCGTTTATAAAAATTACGCCAGATAATATCTTTGTTGATCAGGCTTTAAATCGCGAGTGGCGATGACTTATAATTCGATTGGTCGCACTAGTGCGCACTCAGTGCACATTAAAGTTGTTGTACACTGAATGTAAAATTGAAATATCTTAAATAATAAAATGCCCAATAAATATTTAAAAAAAATAACACAATAGCACGATAAAATGAATTAAAGATTTCGGTTTTTAACATGTTTCTATATTTATGTTAAGTATTCATCATTACGTCGATTTATATACAACGGCTTTAATGTGCACTGAGTGCGCATTAGTGTGACCAATCGAATTCGCTATTAGTTTATTACAACGAACCGCTTATTCGCGCGCATCGTAACTCCGCGAGAGCAGTGGTTTTGATTGACAAGCAATCTGTTCTAGTGTAATCTGCACTCTGCTAACACATCTACAAACTGCAGCTGTGCCCGATTGCGATGTGTTTGATCTTCCCCTTGTCATTATCGTATTAGACTCTTCTACTATCGAACTTCTAAATTACCTAATGCTATTAACAGAATAACGAAATAATTCTGTATCTTTTGAAAAGAACTCGACGAAAAGATTAGGATATATTTAGATAAAGTTTTTTTATGGATTTTACACTAACATGAATTCTCAATTTTCTCAATCAAAACATTAAATTTATTTTTCGAAGAATTAAATGGAAAAATAATTTTTTTTTTTCCAAAAAATTATTTTCCTGGCTAGACAATAGTTTTATCGTGAATTTTAGATAGTTGCGGTTTAATCCACGGTTAAGTAAAATAATTAATTACGAGAGAGAGAGAGAGAGAGAGAGAGGATTCGCATGCTCGTGAAAAGTAGAAGAATTCACATTTGTTGACGCATTTGTTAACATAAGCGTATATATAATATATATACATATATACATATACTGTAAGCTGAATATCCTGACTGATAATAAATATAAAAAGGAAACTGTGCTAATTTTAACTATCTTTAAACAAGAAAATTATTCATTATTTTTCTTGGTCAAATTTAAGTATACATAAAAAATGTTTCTATTATTTTCTGAGAAATGTACAGAATTTTTCTTTTATATGTAATAAAAATCTTCACTTCAAATTAATCTTGTAGTATTTACAAGATACAAAATATTTTTTATACCTTTAGATAAGTTTCTTTCGACTTTTTTTATTATTAGTTGCATTATCATTTAAGAAAGTATGTATGAGTATGTGCATTGAGTATTTAATATGAATCGTGTTGTTCACAGTGTGTTAAACAGGGTTGAGTAGCAACTAGTTAATTAGTTAAAAATTAAATAGTTAATAACTTTAACTTACAATGGAACCGTTGGAAGAGTCCCTCATCGATTTTAATGAGCTTTGGTTATATTGTAAAGCAAAAAATATTAGACCCCTATTTTTTTAGCTACGTATCTCAACGTTTAGGGGTTGAAACAATCTCTCGAAAATAACAGATTTTTTTTTATGAATATCTTTGAAAAGGGTAGACCGAGGCGAATCAGATCAAAATAAGAATTAAGATCGTATTTGTTACATTCATTAATACATCTAACCACGTAAAATACAAATAATAATTATTTGTATTTTACATGGTTAAGTATATTGATGAATGTAACAAATACGATCTCAATTCGCCCCGTGATCCGATTCGCCTCGGTCTACCCTATATGAAAAAATGTCTTAATAAAAGTTTTACAGTATTTTATACTCTTTACAACTGTATTTTAATTTTTTCAAAAATGTCATTTTTTAATTTACTCCCGTTATTTTCGAGGGGTTGTTTCAACCCTTAAACGTTGAGATACGCAGCTAAAAAAATAGTTTAATATCTTTTTATGCTCTACAACTATCCAAAGCTCATTGAAATCGATGAGGGACACTTCCGACGGTTTCCTTAGTTATTTTAAAATGAGTTAACTTTTAACTTCAAATATACTTATATTTGAAACACATAAACTTAAACCTATTAACTTTTTTTCAAGTTAAAAATTTAACCAATAACGCAATACTAAAGCGTGCTCACTGAAGCTTCGAATGCAATCTTACGCTCATTTTTATCAATGTTGATTAACTTTAATCCCAGTTTATTTTACTTTACAATTTTTTTTAGTTTTACGAATTAGAAAAAAATAAAAAGAGCATATAAGAATACAAAGGTACTTGCATTTTTGCAAATTAAAATTTTTTTTTAACAATACAAAATACCTATATAAAATTTTTATGTTTATCTTTATATAATTCTTAAACTTTATTATTAATTTAAGTTTTAATTACATAAAAGAAAATACATCCC
>VBVQ01004430.1:2467-14799 GCA_011636635.1 Tetramorium simillimum | reverse complement strand
CCCCCTCCCCCTCTCTCTCTCTCTCACTCTTTCTCTCTGCCTCTTGCCGCTTTCCCAGCCGCCGCATCGCGGCGTCGGAGGGCGAAGCTCGCGCGGCACAGAGTAGGTCAGTGGCGTGAATGATCATCAGCATTAGCGCAAACGGGCGGATGAGCGGGGGTGGGCGAGGGGAGCGCACCCGCGTGCGCGCCCGCGTATGCGTATGTGTATGTGCGTGTACCCATTCGTCCGTACGCAACCGACGCGACGCGACGCGACGTTTGCACCCTTCCTCCCTCCCTGCTGACGTGCATTTACGCCCCTACGCGATTCTCATCCGCATCCACGCAACTTTACTTTGACGACTGCGTCGCGGAGACTTCCCGAGAACAAGCACTCGAGATAAAAATTGCAATTTCCTTATATTTTTTTCTTCAATCTAACCGTATAAAGCGTATGATACGTCAAACATTAGATACGTCAACGTAGAATTTTTTAGTATCGATTTCTTCATGTCTTGAGATTTTTTTTTTTAAGTGTCAGATAGGGGAAAGTAAAATGGACAAAACCCTCCAAATAAAATTACATTTTTCAACTCATGCTATACTTACGAACCTAATATATTTATATATTTACAATTGACGATTTTCAAATAACTGTCAGAAGTCTAGATTATTCTTAGAAATCGACTAATTACGTCTATGTAAAAGATGCAATTCTTAGTAACACGTGATCCCGTTAATCCCGTACTCACGCGAGCTCGCTTTATCAAGATGCGCTGCTTGAAAATTAGTTACTGCGTTAAGATGCGATCTTCCCTGGAACATTTGAGCAATCTCGCACCCACGCGTATCCATTTCCTCGATTTACGTTGGAGGTTCCAGGAATTTTCTAATTACACCTATATTGAACTATAGAGTTATTCGATACCATTAATTCACGCACCCACACGAACTTTTCCCCCATGTAACTTTTGCAAAAAGATTTCTCCCTACAGATTACTTTTGAGTTGCTTACGTATCATACATTTTCGAACATCCATGACAAAGCATAATTTTTAAGATTTCGATTATAGGTATTCTTTACTAAAAGTTCAAGATACTAAATCTTTGCGTTAAAATGTTATTTCGATGCATTTTTCAGAATTCTCACATCATTAAAAATATTGTCTATAACATTATTTCGATATCGGAGATATCGAATACGGAAGTAGTCAAAAGAGATCCAGAAAGTGGATCGTAAAATTTCGATAGTTTTGCCGTGGTGTTATCTAACGCGCGGTGCGGTGTATTCGAGCGAAGGATGTGTGCGCGGAATTGCACTGCGAATTGGACGAGTTTCACGGTCCCGACCTTGAAGCGGTTTAACTAGTTTTCGCAACTTCTTGTTCCGCTTGCGCTTTGCGAGAATTATTTTTGTTGCCTTGCTGCCGCGTGTCCGCTTGCCGATCATAAAATACATCGATCGTGAACGCACGGCTTTTTTACAGCTAATTCGCAATGGCGAGATCGGATTAGCCTCGGTCGTGATGAAGGCGAAAAAATCGCTCCCTCAATGCAGTTACGCCAGTTTATTACATAAGAATACTTCGCGCTGAACGCATAAATTAAATATGTGCTTATATACTGAAAGTTAATTCAACTTACGAATAGATTCTAGCAGATATTTTTACAAATGATATGCTTTGCAGTTATTCAAACGAACTTTCGTCTAAAAAGAAGCGAGTAAATTCAATACTTATAAAAAATTCATAAGTCCGCAAAAAAAGTAGAATAATTTAAAAAATTTGAAATAATTTGCATAAACTGTCGGAAGACTTCAGATTTTTTTCACTCTCACGTGATATCGTGATATTCGATAATACCATAAAAATATATTAATAGAATATATTAATACGAAAGATATATGTGATGTATACAAGATTATATAATTACATAATCAGAAATTTTTAATTCAAGATAGTTTTCGTGATCTGTTGAAGATTATAATTAAAATTAATATTTCTCTTTTTTCTTCTATCAGAAACTTCTATGGCGGCCACCATCAAGTCAGCCGCTTGGTTTATGGGGACCGAAGTCTACGTAGACGTCCCACCATCCAACCTTACCCAACCTCCCTCTGTCCCAACCTTTCCTAGCTCTAGCCTAGCCTAGAGCCGTGTAGAAGTGCACTCCACCACACCACACGGACGTCTGCCTAGTATTGATCCTCGGCTCAGCTACTGGCTACCTTCACCCACTAATAATTCTTGTCAGTCTCCTACAGGCGTGGCGATTCAGGCCCACCGTCCGATCTGTACCCTTCTTTCGTATCCCGAGATATTCGTAAAAAAAATTGGATCGAGTAAAAATCGAAAGTTACGCTGTTATAACAGTACCGACGTATTTTTTATTTATACTCGTATAATTATATTTTTGTTTACCCGTAGCATGATTAAAACTACCCTTTCAAAATTCCAGGAACGGAATAAGGTTTACTCTCTCTACATATTAATTTATTTTAATTTATTTACGTGTCGTATTTACGTGTCGAGTAGCGTTAGATCGATTCAACGGTGGAGCAAAACTCGCTTGGCACGCGTCCGCCCCCGATTCTCTCGTTTCTCGCGAAGCGTGACATGCTTTTGAAACGTTCACGGTCGTAAAAAAAACCGACTATAAAAAAGACCGTCTTTGTCCCGTCAGAATGCGTTTTCCGCGCTAATTAGTAAGCGCTCTTGTCTTGCAGGAGCGTCGCGAAGTCTTCACAAGTTATCTACAAGTTTATCAACAGATCACGGCTCTGGAGATGAACGTACATCGGAGCTGCGGAATCCATTTTCGACGTAGAAACTTGATATCGATGGCACGAAGATAGCGCACGTATCTATTCTTGCATGTAACAATCACTGAGAACGTCAGTGTTGTTGATGTCATCGTATTGTCATCGTATTGATGTCGTATTTCTTAATGGCGTAGCCTGGTCGCAGTCACAGGACCTAAAGTTTTACGTTACGAAAATATATGCCTCTCTTAGAGATAAACGGAGCCAAACTATTCGCTCCGTATCCGCACAAACCTTTGCATTTTCTTTGTTTTTCTCCTTTCTCTTCTTATTCTGGCCGTGTCTCTTTCTAGTAGTGCATACAGACAGACACACACACACGTACACGCGTTTCATTCCGTTTCTAGTTCATTCTTTTTTAGTCCTATTCTTTGGATAACGGCATGCGATTCGACGATTCGCGTTCATCCAGTTTTACGTTTTATTATCTCGTTCGTTGAAAACGCACATCGGATTTTCCGCTCCTTTTGTTAGGTTTTTGTCCGTTTGGTCGATGAACCTTCTTGCCCTTTCCCGTTGCGTTTCATGTCTCTGTATAAACGCTCGTCTCGATACACTGGCATCACGCTGACTGTTCCGGTGAGATGTATTCTTACGTCGTGTATTATGTATCAGACAGCTATTCGGTAAATAGCACGAAGCAGACACGCGTATAGAGATGCGCGTGTAATTGTTGTAATTATACCATCTAATACATACAATGTAAGTTTCACACAAATTGTGCGAGTTCTGTAATGAGAGAACGATTGAGATAGTTTTAGCGGTGATGATTCTACAATGACGTAAAATTCATTGTCCCCTGTAACCGTCGTACAATTTACGTTCAACACGACGGGGTTTCAGTTTTCCCAGGATAAGGTATACTCTTTTACTCCCTTTTTCAGTCCCATCAAGGATAATAAAGCTTTCCCGATAACTCGGTTTTGATGCTTTTTGTGCAGTGATTACGATACGGGACCCGCGTCGAGTGTCTGCGAAATGGATCCACTTGCATGCAGTGATTGTATGCACATGCGGCTGCTTATCGCTCACAATACAACTACATCGCCGCAACCGAAAGAGAAACAGCAAGTGAGAGAGAGAGGGGGGAGGGAGAGAGAGAGAGAGAACAATAGAAAGGGAGAAAGAGAGAAGGAATGGCAGAGAGAGACTTAGAGAGGGAAAGGGATACGTATATGTACGGAACACGTGCGCACACATACATGCACACGTTCGCTGCACCGTGGTGCACCGTCGAGAGGGAGTACAAACGGCTGAAAGCGAAACGTAAACAAACAGGTAGCTCTTTATCCAAACCAAATAGCGGGGGAGTAAAATTGCGGCACGCTGCCGTTGGAAGCCCGAGCGAGCGAGCGAGTGAGCGTGGAAACTTTCTTTCCTTTGTTTCCCATTATATTTCCGCATTACTTTTTTAACGTGCCGTTAAATACCCGAGCTGCCACGAGCTCGCAGGTAGTTTTGGGCGAAAAAAAGAGAGAGAGAGAGAGAAAAAGAGAGAGGGACGCATCATTTTTCTTCGTCGACAGTGCCGCGAATCTTTTTCGCATAAATGCATTTATATGTTTATTTATCGCGTTCTGTTTACTTATCATATATATCTACTATTCTCGTTAATCTCTCGCACTATTGTTTCCTCGCTAATGGCGCATTATATTCCTTACTGTATTAAAAATTGGCTTGAAAAGTAAAAGTAAAGGAAGTATATTTGTTTATTTTTATTTTATATATATATATAATAATTTAAAATGCAAACTGGAACAAGTCATTTTAATATTAAATGAGTTATAAAACATAAAAAAGTTTTGCTTGAACTAAATCTTATTGATACATATATAATCACTCTTGTTTATACAATCTCCGTGAAAAACCTTTGTACAAATTGATACAAAAAGTATTTTAAACCTTCAATTAATGAATAAGTTTCGTTGCATTTTATAATTTAAATTGCTTCAAGTTTTCTTTTGTTAAGTATCTTTTCGGTGTGATTTATAGTGAAAATGATGAGAATGAAAAGATTGACGGGAAGTGGCAAGAATACCAACGTTTCTTACCACCGTTGCCAAGATAATCGCGCAAGAAGAAGCATCGATTATACCTAGAACAAAGTCTCATCGAACTACAAAGGAAACTGGTCCTGTCTCTGTGGTGGATTATCTGCGTGGCCACCGTGCTAAGAAGATGAAGTCATGGAACGGGCGATGCGTATGTACCTCGCAAAAGGGTAAATGAGTAGGGCTATGAATAGTTATGAATCATCACGTAAAACGAATGTCACAATCGACGCAGACGCTAAAGAAATCAATCGTTCAAAAATGTCATTCTATAGATGAGTCTTTTCGAATACAAATCCAAGCTCAGTAGATAATGGAAAGGCAAAACACTTTCGAGTTAACGCTAAACTTATCTATTATGTATATGTATGTATTTTTATCTTTACTTTGGCTTGCATGATCCTACTCGCAAAATTGGATTTTTACGTTTTGGCAATTCCTGTAGATTATCGATGTGCGTAGAACGTGCGTTGATGGAAATACCGATAATTAAAATTGTCGGAGCGTAATTGACGTTAATGTGTAATAAGAATGAAATTCGCCAATGTATATTTACGCATTTGTACTTGAGAAATATTAGTCCTTGACAAACCAAAGGGAAACGATCAAATCGCAAAAATCGTTTTCTCGCTGTGCGCCACTGAACCGGCACTGATGGCTGCACGTGATCAACTAGCGCAAAGCCGATAATGTATACAATTGTCTAACACCACGCGTTGTATCACGCGAAATATCTCTCTCATTGATGATGACGGGTGATATTCATATCAGTAAATCAAATTGCAGTGCATTTGGGCATATACTAATATTTTCCCAATAGCTTTTGTACACTGCAATTATACATATATTTAAATTTTTAAATCGATTTATATATATTTAAATTTTTACATAAACATAATATGTCTAAATTGACTTTTAATACGATACTCTCCTGAAAATTGTTGTATACATTACAAAACATCATTAAATTTCCTGAACAAACATTTTTAACTCTCTCCTTTATTGAAAATGAAATAAATATATTACACTGATAAATCTGTGCTTCATCGCACTTTCATGACACGGCAAGGATTGATTGCGCTTTCGATTATCCTTGAAGAAAGACCGAAGACAGATCGGAATCGTTACGCAAGATTCGCTCGACCATGGGTGGTCGTCGTTCTCTCGCACATCGCACATTCAACGATGTCTTTTATCCGCGCCTTGGACAATTATCCCACTCTCGTTTAATCTCGCGGTCGCGCATCCATTCAGTTCAAGCTGTTCATCACAATTCGAAATGGGCTTTTAACATTATCTTCGTAAAAAAAAAATCAATCTACTATTCAAATCATAAAAATGATTTCTTAATCGGTCTTAAAGAGAAAGTTACACAAATACGCAAAATTAAAAATAATTGATTAAGTAAATGTATATTGGATTAATTTTGGAACAGCCTATATGATGGCACGGAAAGTGTTCCCATCATTCTTGACAAACCTCCGAGTTTTCCGGGTTCGAGCCACCTGCGAGACGGTTCATCGTACGCGTAGCCGATCTGTCTCGCAATTTTCTTAACTTTGCGGAACCGCAAAATCGGTCCGGCCGTCTTTTTCGCAATCGATTCGTCGCGGACGCTCGCGATTCGGTAACCTTCGAGTGAATCGACCCATTTTCCAAACGGCTAACGTGTACCGATTCGAATCGGTTCCTCCTCACGGAACAGTGCGGCGCGGCACGAATGCTAATGCAGATCAACTACGTAAAATAGCACGAATCGCGTAAGAATCAAATGTTCTCCATCTCGCAATTTATTTTCGATCCAACTTAAAATGTCGGTTTCGCTAGCAGAACTTATAAATGACCGGAAAATGTAAAATTGGCTGTTCACAATTTGTACGTTCAATCTTCCAGCGAAATAATGTGTGTGAAGAAAAGATAAATATGATAAAATTTATTATAATTTTCTTTCATTATCATTATATTTTTGTATTTGTATTCTACATCTATTTATTATGTACTGATTGTACTGATTGTAAAATATTTATTCGGTGTCAGCGATTCTTGTCAAAATTAGTAGTAATATTTATAATAATAATATAGAATAAGATTTAATATTAATATAAGTTACTAAAAACGATTACAAAGTAATTAATGGACATTATTTTAAATGTTCCGTTACATCCGTGTTACTAATATGTGCAAAGAAACAGTGTCGAAAACTCAGTCTTTAGAGAGCGAAGTATCAATAGTAGCGTTGTAGATTGTCATTCCTAGCCTTAACCCGCTCGAATCAGTTCTTGAACCGACACCGAATCGCGCACTTGAACGGATACAATTATGCAGCTATTGGAGTATGAAAATAGTTTCTCCGTTGTCGGTCCTCATGCGGAGCACCTTGAATAATTTGACGCACGACGGGAGTCCTAGTTTCGCGAGAGCGACGCGAATACATTTTTTATGGCCTCATTGAGATGGCAAACACGAAAATTCGCTGACAATCATCATGATTGTCATAATTAACCTATTAACATAAAATTCAAACACATTTCGAACGTTCCATCTTTCTTGATTATTACATTCACGAAATTTTCTTAGATTTTCTTACGTATTTATTATTTACAAAACAAGAACGGAATGTATTATCTAATTTTCTCCACAGAAATTCAAAACTTTTAACTTCTTTATAAAATCTGAAGACATTGTACATGATATTTGTACAAGTTAATATATCGAATGTTTCAGTTGATTAAAATTTCTGAAAATTTTATCATCAACTTTCTTTCCTCTTCTGTGAAATTTATGAACGTTTTAAAATATTCATATTTGTTCATTTACAATTTTTTTCTATTAGTTTTTCAATAATTTTAAATAACAAAAATGAAAGATTGAAAAAATTAATTGATACAAATTAATAAAACATAAAATTGTTCTTTTTTGTCCCTTTCTGATGTGCCTCTGATAAGTGAGCTTTATCGAGAAGTTGATATTCCATCATTGTATCAGTTATGCGGAAAAACAAGATAATATATTAATGGCGCAAAGAAAGTTTCATTCGGAAGATCAAAATAGTAGCAAACAATAAACTTCTTTTAGTTTACTCAATGCGAAGTAACACTGTTACGCGTGTAACGAGCGGAAATCAAATGAAGATTCAAAGGATTTCATACAAAACGCGAGAGAGTGATTCAAAAGGAGGTAACGCCGTGGCTGCAGGCGGCATCGCTAAAGACCATCCAGTTTTTATCGTATTTTAAAACGCAAAAATAGCGTTACGTTGACCTGCACGCAGGATGCCCGACCGCCGCATAGCCTTTTTGTCCGACTAATAATTATCATCGTCTTAGGTATACCGAAGAAGCCTACAGGCTCGTCAGTGAAGCGGAATCTTTGCCTGTGGCTACTGTGGCTGAAACTGCCGTAAGAGAAAGAAAAGATAAAGAGAGAAAGAACGACACGCTGTTTAATATAATTTTATAGTTAATTTTGAGGTTTTTTTAATTTTTTGGAAGGTTTAACGAAAATGAAGATCTTTGGAGATTTTCCGAAATGATAAATTGAAATCACGTCTAATGGCGCGCTGCAATCTTAATAATTCTTCAAGATGTATTATTTGTATAAGAAAATAGCACGTTTTCTTTGAAAAGAATTAGACAGAATTATTTCAAGTAATTATTTTTTACAAGGTTTGTGAAGTTGGCACACTAAAATGTGAATTTTTACGAAATTGTTATGACACTTGATTGTTCAGAATTTGTCCATAAATAATTGGTTTTTTGTCCATCTTGCAGAAAAAATAAGAATAAATAATCAACTTTATAGACCGTTTTTTATATTCAGGTAAAGAAGAGATTTAATTAAAACGCATGTTTATCGATTGTTTTTAAGTAGTTTTTGTCACGTGATCGTTTAAATGATTAAATAATTAAATTAGTGTATAAATATTCGACTTTTATTAAACAAAGCACTTTTATATTCAAGGCGTTCTATTTTACATAGATAATAACCAGTATCTATAATGTAATATTGAGAGATCGCCAACTTCTTTTGTACTTAATCGTTCTCGATAGCTACTCTATCAACTGACGCGGAATAATGCTTCTAAATCCGCTCGATTGAACTCGTCGGCGTCGCGATCACGCAAAAACAGAAGATCCTCTTTGCTCTTCTGTCTTCGACCGGAAGTCATTTCCCGCGTCGAAGGATCGACGTCGCGTCGCGCCGATCCGACGGTCGTTTTTCCGCGGATGCTACGTGCGGACGCCACGCAGATCCACACGACGACGCGACTCGCCGTTGTGCGAAGCGAGTCTTAAACGAACCTGAGCCTATTTCGGTGATTTTTCGGAAATAGGCGAATCGCGTGCATTCGCTGGAATGTAGGATCTTAAGCGAGAACATCGAGTTTTGTCGTGGTCGAAGGAATACTATACTTATGATATGGGGTTGGGATAATAGCACGGATCGAATCAGGAGATTACAGTTCCTGCGTCTGCGACAATGCGCCCGAGGACACAAGGTGTCTCACGGACGATTTGACGGTGGCATTGTGATGCGAATTAGTTCGCAACGATGAGCAGAGACGGACCGAAAGATTTTTGGCGAAAGAGGACTCCGGGCTCCCTATCGTGACTTTAATTTTTCAGGAAACGAGACCGTAATTTTCTGTCTCCTTTGAAAATTATTTTTCCGCAAGCACACGATCGTATTATCTTTGCTGATCGATGAAATAAAAGAAGCTATATTTTATAAATATATTAAGCGTACAAAATAAATGAAAAAGCAGACATTGTTATTAAAATAAACTGCTTGTACACATTACAAAATAATCCACTTAATATTACTCGGGATATTTTTTATGCAGCTTTAAAGAGAAAGTTTTTTTGAGGGTTGTATGGTCCTGAAAGGTTCATATGTTAATGTACAACTTTTTCTGTCTTTTTGGTGGAATTGTTGAAAACTCTGAAGCTGCGTACTAAAAAAGAGATAGTAACAACCGCTGGTGGGCCAGTCTTTGTGTGCAGGGTGTTAATTTCCAGTTCCAAGGTCGCACATTTGCAAAAAAAGCTAATTCCCGTACGATGTTTTCGCGAAACGGAGCAAAAGTGCTTTCTCTCTGTATGAATAGCTCGTGTACCGTGAAACGGACGAGATGTACAAATGCATACATTTTCTGCGAGAACGCACGTCGCTGCACGCTGTGCGGGATCGCGCACGCAACATTAGCTATTCAGACGCAGCTCCGAGAGTTTCGTCTTTAAGTCGGACCCCTATCGTCAGGCGGACCTGCTGCCTAGCGATACTCTCTAACTTGCAGACCCTGCAGACTGTCCTTAAACGCAGTCTGATCGTTTCGCTTCGGGCGATTCGGTATAAACTCTTCAAACACGAGAATCTCTAAACTTTAAATAATACATCGTATTAAATTATTATAATGTAGGTGCGTCTGTGAGCAGTCTTTTTGCACAGACATACAAACATGACATTTCTAAAAATATGTGTATGTATACATGTTTATGTACACGAAATTGATTAACTATATTCTTTTATGTCATTTTTAAATTAATTGTAATTTTAAATAGAAAATAACTTGTATAGTTTTGGAGTTTAACTTTGTCCAATGTGCATTTTTTTTGCATAAAAACAAAATTGAACTAAACGGCGTGTTAATACGAATGTGGTCGAATACGAAAGAAACGATTTAATTTGCTTAAGATTACTTATCTCATATAGAAAAGATCAATTTTAAACTTGTACGTAGTCATAGTTAAATCTAGTTAAATCTTACTGTTTGCCTTCGCAACGCGTTGAGCGAGAATAAATAAAAATTTCTTAAAGATGATAAAAAATCTTGCAAATAAGTAAAGAGAGAAAGAGAGAAAGAGAGAGAGAGAGGAAGAGAGGAAAAGAGAGAAAGAGAGAGAGAGAGGAGAGCGTGCATTCTCGCGTGACTCCGTGCACGCTCGATTAAACGTGCATTCACGATCGATCAAAGGTCGATCGAAGTCGACCACGAACTGAAAACAGTAGTCACGAGAAAAGCATGGGGAGATCGGGAACTATTTGCTCGCCTCTGTAAATATCTGCCTGCGGAACGACTTTGGCAGTCTCCGTTGTACGTACACATCGGCGGCTTGTACGTCAAGTGTATACATGGTGTCCCAGGAATTACGTACTTCTCATAGATAAGAATCAACTTAAAGAATAACGATTGGTTTAGCACTAAATTTCAATAATTTTCTCACAGAAACGTCGCGATGAATTAAAGAAAGAAAATGATTCTGAATCAATTTATATAAAGAGAGAATTTTAACATTTCTTTATATTAAAGTTTTTTAAACATGCATAATGTTCTTATATAGAAATATAACAATGTAAAAAAAATTACATTTTTTTTAATATAAGCCCAAAGGTTCGCATTTAAAAATTTTAACTTTTGATATCGAAAATTTTTCATAAAGTTTCGTATGATTAAATAATGAGATCTTATATTTAATTTGCTTTATAGTGATAATTGAATAGATTAGTCGGTCAAGTAGGATTATGTTTGAAATAGAAAGATCTCGAGAGAAGAAAACGCATAACTATCGCATACACTGTATATACGCGGCTCGGCGAGCTTGATTTTTCCACGGAGGAATGCCGGCTTGCATCTTGCCAATTTTCAGAGATTATCGCGCCCGAAGACCGTGCGAACCTCGGACTCAGACAAACTTAGGGAAATTGTTGATGCACGATTTCACTGATTATCCGACAGCACCGATGACATTTAAATATTGATTTGTTGAATAAACATGCATAGATTAGTTTAAAATTTTCACCGCAATAATTATTTTGATATTTGTTACTGTTTAATAAATAGATGAGAATACATCCAACCATCGGCAATTATTTTATTAGAAATGATAGCGGGTAATTCTTGAATTTTTATATCCGATTATCTATTCGCACATTCACAGATTAATTTATTAAAGGATCTTTTTTAATTATAATTACATAATTAAAAATTGATTACATATATCATTCTAATGATAAAAATCTTGTAATATTAAAAGTGTAAAGACTAAATATTATGAAAAGAAGAGCAATAGTATTCATGGCGAGTAATTGCATTCCCATAATGTTTAATTAAGTAATTAATTTGTACGTTAATTAGTACGCGGTGTTTTAATATCTCTTTGCGGTGAATCCTTTGGTGGTGTACGATTAACGATACAGCGTAATGTAACGTGGTCGAGAACAAACACAATTATTCATTTTCGCTGTCGAGGAGGAAAGTGCAAAGAACGCGCGCATTTATCCCCGACAAAAATGAGAACGAACAGTTTTACCTCCGCGCGCCGCACACTCCCGGCGATGTAAATGCCAGTTACACGTCGAAAAGCGACCATGAAGAGGAGAATCGACGAATCTTGATGCGTCGACCGTAATACCGACGATCCCGTGGGAGCGTTTAACGCGTTCGAAAATGACCCCGCGGAGGCAGACGAGGGCTGAGAC